>OMOW01112133.1:0-12913 GCA_900312555.1 Lamprogrammus exutus
TAATATGTGAACACAAAAGACTATGTGTAGTGTCATTTATTTGGGAAAATGTCTGGGTGTAAAATGTGACCAAATATAAAGAAATACTAACACTGGTGGGCAGCAGCTGATGCGGCCACCACAATTATTCTTGATCTTTCGAGGAAATTCACAACTTTTTTTTGTGTTTTTCTCGAGTTCCAGTTATTTTCATTATTGGCTTTTCGAGATTATTCGTGTATTTCCACTTTCCATGGTTACCACATATTTTTTAGTTTTTTATTATTAATACATGTTTTTAATTATTGCTATTATTCATCTGTATTTCACCGACTTGACTTTTAGCAATACTCCAGATTTTGTACAGTTATCACCTTTTCCTTATCACCCCTGACTTTCCTCTTATTTCTGAAGTTTCTAGGTGACCAAGGCACAATAACATATGGAAAAACAATTTCTTCCCTAAATGCATACATTTATTATCCATAAACTAACAAGTGGGAAAGTGACACTGATGGTAAATGATGGTAGATAAATGCCATACAGTATTTACTGTGACACGGGTGGTGCAGCATTATCTGATCCCTGTTGTCAACACTGTTTATTATTTACCGATTCATGATTGTTTTTGTGTTGTATCCCTGTGCATTATGTGACGTTGTCACAGGAAGTGGAAATTTCACAATCACAAGCATTGACACCACACAAACCACACAGGCTTTAGTGCTGTCAGTCTATTTTGTGAGGACTCGTCACCTCTCCAACATTCTGTTTCTACTTCTACTTCAACTTCTGCTCACCCTCTCCTCACAAAGAGCCTTTAAATCAGCTTTGAGACACCACAACTACAAAAGAGCTGCACAATACACTCAGTCCACTCAAAATATATCTTCACTCTACTGTAGATAAGTAAAGCTTTTCATCAGAGAGAAACAGTCATAATATTTTCCAGTGTATAGTTCACATTACACATTGTAGTCCTGGAATGGGAGCACTTGATCATTTTGAAACCAAGGCTAAGGTGTTCATTTTTATACTCTGCCAGCTGAAATGCACTAAAACTGGAAATAACTAAGTAATATGTGTAAGTAAATCAACAATAAAGTAATCAGACAAATATAGGCTAAAGTGTATTTTTATAGATGTGAACAAGATCTAGGTAATAACAATTGTCAAAACCACTCTTGATCTTCATCATGTTCCTCACATTGATATTTTCTCATTTTGGGGTATTAACAATCAAAATATTGCTTGAGATTTAATCAAGAATGTAAAGCATTTCTGCTGTAAATTTGTTTAATCTGTAAATGACTAAAAAAACACCCGCAGCTATGATGACATGTCACCATCCATCTCCATAACTGACAGCCACATCCTCCCTGCTGTCATGCTGTAAGTGCTGTGCAGAAAAATTACATTCACATAACACACACACGTATCAAAAACACAAAAACACTGCAGAGCTCCAGGATTGTTACTAACAACACTATACTGGCTTCTTTGCTGCTTCTGAAGGTGAGAATTGCACAGGTTTTCTCAGGAAATAGAAGAAAACCCCAAGTGGATTCCACACAAACAAATGTTTATCTCCTTTTTTAGTAACAGCAGGACAGAATCGGTCTCATGTTTCAGATATGTTTCATACCTTGCAGGCTAGAAGCTCCGTTTCTCTTCTCCCTGACAACAAAATCTAGTTCCTGTATGTTGTCAGTCTCCTTATATTACTCCATGTTGAAGTCTGGCTAATTATTATCATATATATCAGCGTAATTTTACATCTTATCTGTGCTTTGTACTGGAGCGATAGCCATTTGTGGGCAGCAGGTCCACTTATAATGGGCTCATCAGGGGTCACATATGTTGTGAGCATAGAGCGGAAGCTGGTAAACACGAGTACACGCTGTGATTACATATTTATATTTGATTTCTGGCCAGGCAAAGTTGAATTAAAAGGGTTTATTTCATGTTATTGCACTGGCTGATATTTTAACCATCCCTATCAGAAATGTAATTGAGCATTTATGGCTTCCAATGTTCCATCTAGTGCACAGAATGGAAAGAGAGAGAAGCAGGAGCTCAATAGCAGCATAGTAACAATGTAAAAACCGCTTCAAAAATGACTTGAAGTACATTCACCAAAGTACTTTATGATCATAGTGGGTTTAGGTTACCCTTAATTTGAGCGCATAGCTGACGGTGCCCACCCCCTCTTCCCTTTCATAAGTCAAGCACTGACAACAATGGCAAGAACGCAAAAAAAAACCCTAATGGTGACTCAATACTGGGGCCCTTCCAGTGCAATCTGCAATATGCTGCAAAAGGACAAAAGGAGGGCATTTTAATGGTTTAACAGACCAGCTCTGTAAGGGCCGAGGGGGAGGGGAGGGCGACTCTGCCTAGGCTGATCAACCTCTGTGTAATTACAGGCCAGTTTTTCCTTCACATGCCTGGATTTTTACTACCTTTTCCTCCTCCAGCCACTGCCTGTGTCAGCCAGGGCCAATCAACGTCTGAACTTCCTGCAGCCCGAGTGTTATGTGCTGAACGGGTGCTCAAACACTTCATAACTCAGCCTGTCCTGGAGGGTGGAAAACATTGCGGCTGTGACAGAAAAGCAGATGAGAAAATGGTCTGTGAGAGCAGCCTCATTTTCAGTTTTGTTCAAACATGATCAATTTCTTGAGGTTATTTAAACGCAATTGGTGCTTACATTTGCACAATCCTCTCTTGGTGTCATCGAGGAAGAAAGAGGGTGAGGGTTCACTGCAGCGGATGCATTATTAAAGCCTGGCCTTAGTGTATTGTCATCCCTTAAATAGGCTATACGGTTACAGAGCATATTTCTGGGTGACCCCGTTTGTGCATGCTGCTGCAGGACATACTTATTTCTATACTATAAATGGAGGGAGGGTGAAAGGGATGATTCAAGAGAGACCAGCAGGCTGATGAGTGGGGAGGAAGATTGAAGAAGAGATAGCAGGATGAAGGTCATTACAGGTCTAAATAGTGCATGAGGGCAGGGTGTCGCCGGCAGCTGCTGTGGCCTCTTGACCTGCTGGGGGAATGGACAAGGCTGTCCTCGGCTTCTTTCTACACATTCACTGATCCTCTGCTGCAGCACAAATAATCCACAGTGTAAGCTCCTTATCCTGCACAATTCTGCAAATAAAAGGAAGACCTGATTATTCATGATTTGATGTTCAGACCAACCCCCACCCTACACAGCAATATTTGTTTTAACCAGAACCAGAGAGAAAGTTAGTTGTAAATAGACTGACTGATATTGGTTAAGAACAAAAATAAATATTGGAACTTGGAAATGCAATTTGACTCTCAGTTTTCAGGTCAAGTAATGGCATTATAGACGAAGAAAGAAAGAAAGAAAGAAAGAAACAGAGATCAGGTTATATTTGAATACATAAGGAATCTTCTGATTGGTTCCAACTTTTCCTGTGTATAAGTTTGTGTATGTTGGGTGTATCCTCAAATCCACGTGTCTCAGCCATGGCCATATATAACTTATCTCTGACATACAAATACATCTGAAACTACTATTCCCTTAATGCACTTGAATAAAAATGACGTAGCAACGTAGCAGGCTGCGTTATGGACTCCTGGACATTGTAGTTTACAAACTAACATTGGTTGCAATTCAAATAATATTCAAGCAACCCAGTTATATTTTAATCGTGGTTCATTTGAAAGGAGATCAATATTTGAATCGCCATGTATTGGAAATCAACTAAGAATGTTTGTTCATTTTAACCTACACCGAAACGATATGTGTGATACTACATCTCCCATGGAGCCTCGCAACAATGCACATGCGCACTGGACCTCGACAGTTTTGTGTGTGGAGCGGAGTCACGTGGAGACAGTCGGTAGATCCACCTCGGGTCTGTCTAAACAGAGCGTGAACTGCTAGCCGTGTGTGTGTGTGTGTGTGTGAGCGCTGCTCGGTGTTAAAGTGATTCATGTTGTTTTTTAGCCACCCGTCCCTTTAAACTAGACCATTTTTTTCGAAGAATGAGCGATAACGATGACATCGAAGTCGATAGTGACGTGAGTATGAGCACGTTTAGTTTAAACAACGTTATTTCACTAGCTGACGATTTAGCCGAACTAGCTGCTCGGCTAGCGTTAGCTACCAATGAGCTAGCTCTGCTTTTCAGCCCAATAACTGTTTTTAGCTTGTCGCGATTCTGGCAAGTTTATAGACAGGGAATGCTATCATATCATGCGCAGAAGCATCGCTACATTTCAGAATATTTTATTTTATAGTTACAGAAGCGAATTAGAAAGGTTTTTTGTACAATTGTGGCTACATTTGTACTTTTTGTTCTGTTTCTTTGCAGGAAGAATCACCGAGATATCACTCTGTGGTGCGTAAAGCTGGGGGTTTGTCAACGTTGAAAACGTTAAACTTATTTATTTTAAAGATAATTTATTTATCTCATCCTGCTTTTCTTGATTAATCGATGGGTGAGGTGTGTAGGTAGGTGTTGCTTCAAAGAGAATGTGAGAGCGCTGCTGCAACATTTCTCTTTGAAATTCACATATTTGCTCTTGCAGATTTTGAAGTAGTTTGCGGTTGTTCACGGAGAGAATGGTGGTCGGTGTCAGGCTTGTGCACTGCAGGGTTTCCCCCAGCCTGTGTACGCGGCCATAGGGAGACGGTGACACGGCATCTATATTTAGACCAAAGCTTTATCCTGCTGCAGAGGACGGTTTGCTTCATGTTTTTTATTTCCTGATCAGACGAAGCGTTCTGTGCTCGGTGGCTGCAGGGTTGAGCCTCTCCGAGCTCCCGATCGGTTTCACTTTGCATATTAGACATGTAGGTCAGAGCGGTGCGTTAGTGCTGCATCCACGACGAGGCAGCACGGAGGCTGTTGCACGAGCAGCCGGGCTGCGAGAAAGGAGCTGCGGGATGTTTTTCGAGCTGTAGCCGCTGATTAGAGCCATCTTCTCCCGTCAATAGGCCACTGAGGGCTGCAGCCTCAGTCAATGACGTAAAGCTGCATGGAGAAAAACAGGCTGCACATTATGACGGCTCAGCACCGGATACACAAGCAGAACATGCAAAGTAATGGTGTCAGATTATAGCTGTGTACATTACTGATATACTGTCAGCTTTGACTGCTGGTGTCCTCCACACAGACCCCGAGCCTCCCTTTGATCACCACTGTTAGTTTTTACGTTAACTAGGCCAGCAACTTGCATTAAGTACAGTTGAGATGGTGGAAAATGCCAGTTACCTTTCACAGAGTCCAAAGTTATGTCTGAAAATGTGGCTTATTTATCTTAAATACTGTTAAAAAATGCTGCTAATTTTTATTCAGCTCAATTTTCAAGGCATTGAGGATATTACTTTAGGGCTCACTAATTATTGTTTTTGTTATCAATTATTGATTAAGAAAAGTATATTTTATGGTTAACCTTTCAGTTTATAAAATGTCAAATACAATGATAAATGCCTGTTACAAGTTCCCAACATCCAAAGTGTCACATTTCATTTCTTTAAATTTTTTGTCTTAAAAGTGTTAAAAGGCAAAATTGTATTAATTTTAGAATTATTTAGAAGCTTGAACCAACAAATGTTATTACACAGAGAACAGCAGTAAATCTTACATTGTAGCAGCTTGAGGTAGCAACTGTTTGGCATTTTTAATCGATTAGCTCTATATCACTTGATGGATGCAGTAGGAAATCTTTGAATAATCTATCAACAGATACATTTATTTTTAATTGTTTTAGTCATTTATTGTGCAGAAATCCAAAACAACCCCTGGTTCCAAATCTATGTAACTAGTTATATATAGTATAATACTATACTATATGTAGTATATACTGTATATAACTATATATTGTTAACAAATCATTTGAATTTGTCACTGTTGGCTCTAGGGACTTAATGGTGCATTAGTCAGTGTTCTTTGACAGTTTAAACAATTGATTCTTAATCAACAAATTGCTTATTATGGGTGTTCAAACACTGTTTTTCAGTGGGCAGTGGAATTGAAATATAACAAAAGTGAAATCAATTAAATTACATTAATATAAATAAAATAGTAGAATTAAGGGTAAATATATAACAATTTGGCCTGTAAAACTTTACTTTTGCATATCTGCTAACATACATATAGATACCAATATATCCGTGATACATAGATGCCACCTTATAATGTAGTTGTATATTGTAGTTATAGTAGTTATAGATTGGGATGCCGTAACAGTTGAAGGACAAGCCAGTCAGCCTAAACAAAGTTGACACTGATTAGAATCTAATTAATTTGGCTTGTATTGGATGGCCTCTTAAAATGCTTAATTAATTGTCAAAATAGTCGTTTTTCTGATAAATTAACCAATCATTTCGGCTCTACATAAGAACTCTCACCTAGCCATATTTGCCCAACAAAGCAGTTGCTCCCATTTTTGTCTGCAGTAGCGGAAATGTGGCAAAAAATAATTCTTTACCAACACAAATGAAAAAGTAAAACCCTCACATAGTAATGAGAGCAGTTTTGAAAAAAAAAATCCGTCTTTAGGTAGTCCAATGTCGGAAGATAGAGTATTGAGAGCCCTAATCATGGAGCTGAATTGTGATGAATCTAGTCTGCATGGCACCGTTTGTTAGCACTGAATATACAATTGTAGTTTCCCTCAGACTCTTGCCCTTGTAGTTCTACGCACAGGGAACATGAGGCCATCATTCAGCACCTGGAGCAGTTATGTAATGTGTCACGTTCAGGTATGAGTAGAATGGAGGAGCAGCTCAACTCGTCTGCCCTCTCAGGCTGCCAGCTAAAGGTCTCCGCTTCATGATGAACTGATAACGGTTACTCTCCGGTCATTTGACACCTGTTTCTCAAGTTGTCTGATGCACGTAACAACCCAGATAACTTGAAAAGCACAAAACTGAGTCAGCTGCTCAGGAGGCACCAAAATGCTGTTTGAGAGGAATTACCTGACTTTAAAGAACTCAATCTTAACAGGAATAAGCACGATTTAATGGTCTGATTTCTAGACCATCAAATCCTTGGTTTCCCTCAACATAACACAATATACAGTCTTGCCACACATGCAATGCAAGAAGTATTTCCTCTTGAAAATCACCAAAACGCTTGTCATGTCAACACTGTTTGGCATTACTTGATGTACTCTTAAGACAAACGGGTCATATTCAGTGAATGACAGAATCTGATCAACTCCATCCAAATTGTTGTCTTAATGACAGCATAGACACAACTCGTAATATGGTGAGCATGTAAACATGCGGAGTGTGTGAGGAGCAGCTGCAGAGTTCTGCCTGTCTGATTATAGCTCGAGAAAATGTGTCTCGACTAACACTCAAGTCAAACATGCGTCCATGTATGCTTTCGAGAATTTGGAGAGCAGTTGTTTTTTTAAATTGAATCATCAAACCAGCTGCTCTCAACAGAAGAAGTAGCATCTGAAAGCCTGTTGTAGATTGTATTTCAATGTTAGTGTCTGTCCTGTGCCAGTTTGATCTTCTCCCTTCCATTCACTGCAAGTAAGCATGTGAAAATGGCTGCAAGGCTCATAATCGAAAATGAAAATGCCAACAAGCCGTGTTGGTTTACGCTGTGGTTACAGGAGTCAGAGGCACGTGGCTCTGGTGGATTTGGATCCTGGGCGGTTATTGTGCAACAGGCTGCCGGGGCAGCTGTCACCATGTCAGACAACCCCAGGCAGTGTCGAATATAAGATAGGCATTATGGGTAATATGCCGCGAACTCCTACTAAAGTGCTCTTCGAGAATGCTGATGAGATGGCGTCTTTTTGTACGCTAAAGCATAGCGTTTCCTCAGCTGGGTTCCAATTTGTGTGGAAGATTAGCAAAGAATGATTAGAAATCATGGTTGAGGCATTAATGGGTGTAATTGATGTTGTAATGCTGAAACTGTTTAAGGCTCGCGTTCACCACAGACCTCACCACAGTCTGACTGTTGATCTTGTGGCGGGGCAGTTAGTCCTCTCCAGCACAGTGTTGTCTTGTGAGTGTGTTAATAACAAAGGCGTGGGCCACTGAGATAAAATGACCGCCCTCCATACCTCCTCCCTCCCCTCAAAGACGCCTCACTCTGCAGACCTGTTTGAACCTGCACGTTGCCTCGGCGGTGGCTAGTTTGGTTCTTCTTGTCATCCCGTGTCAAAATGAGTCAGAGGCCACTGGGTTCTACAACTTCCAAAACAATCTCTCTTCTTGATGACATCATGCTCAATATTTAGATCAGGCCTTGGTTTATTAGAAGCTGATTGGCTGCTGGACCCGTGTTGCGTGTCAGTCAGATTTAATGAGAGGCGAGGCCAGTTTGCCCTTTAAACAGGTTGGACCACAACAGCACACTGAGGTCCCGCCTGACTCTGGTCGTGTAATCATGGCAGCCATCTTGTATCTAATAGGAATGCGAATGTATGGTTGAAATCGGCTGCTGTTAAATACTGCGAGTTTGTGATTGTGATGCTCTTTAAAGTGATAATACTTAACCTTTCTTGTTTTCAAACATCTGAATTTAACACAAATTTTCATCGTTTCTGTCGTATCTGTGATTCAGCTGAATTTTTTGTTTTCACGCGCATTTCCATAGAGGATTTTTCATAAACCGTGACGGATCTGACAATCCCAGGAAAATGACACAGGCAGTCCTGCGTCGCATTACGTCGGCGACTCTTAGTCACGTACGAGGAAGCGCTGCGAGGGCTTCTCCAGCCCAGTAGGTGGCAGCATGTACATTTTTTGCTAGTCTGCAGACCACAAACAATGTTGTAGAAGAAGAGACGTTTTTGGGTAAACAAAGATCATTTTTTTCATTTATTCATTAATATTTAGACTCGGTTGGTTCAAAACTCTGTCGCAGAAAAGAGCGTTCATGTTGGATTGTTTGAGAATGTCAAAGAGTGACATCATCTGGCTTATGTGAGTAGTTGCTCGTCAGTCTGCTGTTATTTCCCCCCTACGACTGTTAGATAGATGTCAGTCGCGGGACGAAAAAACCGCAACATTCAGGACCATCACTTAAACTTGGCAAAAGAAATGTGGAGCTTTATTGAGTAGAGCAGCCTGAAGTGAGGCGTGAATCCTGGCTCGGTGCAGGATGATCAGATGATTAAAGGTGTGTGTGTGTGATGCAGAAAGCTGAGGACGCACTGGAGAAGCCAAACGTTCCCGTCTAAGCAAAGCAAACCTCCACTGATAGCTGCTTGAGGCTCCTGTGATCCCCTTGCCCCATCTTATCATTATCACCCAGTAATCAGTCATTAATCTATAGATTAATCAATACTCTGAGTGGAGTCGTTGATCATAACTCCGCTTCAGCTTGACAGCCATTATAAATATAAATGCATTAACGCTTCTATCTACCGTAAAAACCCATTGTAATATGTTAAGTTTGCTTCAAAACACGACTGTAGTGTAAAATGCTCTGGCAGCAGATTTATTTACATTAGAATAACCTATTTGCCTGCGTTTAACATTGCAGTTGCTATTTCCCTCATTTGTAAAACTGGAAAATCATTAAGATCAAGAAAAGCTCATGTCACCAATAAATTGTTAGAAAATTGGCTGAGGTCCCTCCAGAATGCGACCTTTTGTTACATTGTGTCTTTTTAATTTGGCTCGGTGTGGTTTCACATTGCATTAAATTGAGCGCAACAAACTGTTTGATGTGGGTGTTATCTGATTGGTCGGGGGTACGAGCGCTCGCATTCGTTCTTATTCCAAAATGTTTCCCCAGTGTTCCGTTTCTGACATCACTAACAGCTGATGGTGATGCGGCAGCTGTACGGACGTCTGCACAGATGTTGTAATATGGAATTTGTCTTCTTCCTCGCCCACTGTTTTCCCAGATGGACTTAATGTAGATTTGTCTACGCTTTTTAACCTTAATGCGACATTGTTCGGCGGCTCTCTGAAATCGCTCATTCTATCGTTTCAGTTGTTCCTTAATGTAGCTGTGGGCTCATATTTCCAGTGCACTTCCTCATTCCAGCTGCACCCCCAGCTCATCAGGGCTTATTTACTGTATTTTTCACGTTTCTAATACGCATAATCCATTGCGTACGTCCTTTGATTGGTTTGTGTACCACTTTGGTACGAACCACGGTAAGAATATGTTCTTACCTGCAGCGAACCATACCAAGGTTCACTTGCAAGCACTGATTTTTTAGCGAACCTGAGTTTGCTTGTTTGATGCCTGTCAAAAAGGTCTGAACTATGTAAAAAGTTCCGTTGTTTTGCACCAAACAAGGTGTGGAAGAACACCTGAGTAGTTCATCTGTAACCTCAGTGACACAGGTGTTCCTGTGAGGGTGAGGTGGGATTTGGCAGCAGAGCGGTGGTGCAGGTGACTGGTGACGACGAGACCCCCACCGTCCTCTGCCCACGCCGCCCTGCTGCCAGCCTGAAGGCCTTGTGACTCTCTCTTCGCAGGCAGACAAACGGGCACACCACAATGCGCTGGAGCGCAAGCGTAGGGACCACATCAAAGACAGCTTTCACAGCCTCCGGGACTCCGTGCCCGCCCTGCAGGGAGAGAAGGTCGGTAAAACCAAGCGGCCCTCCAGCCACCATGACACGTGATGTTTTTACTTTGCTATTTTGATGTGTGTGTGTGTGTGATCAAGGCTTGAATAGCTACGATTGTTGTGCAAACATAGAACTGTGTGAATGTAAATGCAGTTAAGACTCATCGTTTTCAGTTTTTATACATTTTTCATTACAAAAACTTGCATGTTATAAAAGCAGATGAGTTTAACCTGGATTTTATGGCCTCATTTATCCAAATGTCTATGCTGATTCTAGAAGAAGTAATCTCACTAATAAACAGTTGGTTATTATGTACCAGAGGCCCTCAAAATAAGTTAAACTACAGTATTTGTGTTACTCTTAAAACCTGATTTGCATCTGCTTTTAATATTTGAAAGACAACAAAGGTAAGTTCCCAGATAATAGATTAAAATTGAAGATAATGATCACAATGCATACTGAGCTGATGATGACTGTTTTTACTGTGTATGTAGAGATGTAGATGACTCTTAATGTGTATGAGAGTAATAGTGAAGTGAAGCGACTAAACTGTGCAGATGGTGAAGGAGTGCCGATTGGCGGCAGCGATGCAGTCCAAATAGTTGGACCAGCCTCAGGAAGTTATTATGAGGAAATGTAGCTCTCTTCCTGTTATGACATCCCTGACTTTGAGGGTCTTGGTGCAGATTCAGTATCTGGTCACAGAAAGCAGCGCTGCTCCGATCCGCTTCAGCACGGAGGGTGAGAGGGGTCTGGGTTCACGCGAGGATGTGAGCCATGTTTGCTGATGATTTATGGTGCGCACAGAGGTGTCGCCTTACAGCTGCCTCAGACCCCAAACGCCCAACTCTCCAACCTCGCTCACGAGCGGAGTCTGAGTAGATTTGAGGAAAATGGACGTCTCGGTACGTTTACGTCCTTTCCGAGTATTTAACTGCGATGTATACATGCACGGAATCAACAGGATGCCGCTGTTTTCCGAGTATACACGATGTGTTGCGTAATCGCAGCACGAGGCGAGTCTGCCCATTGAGGAAACGCACGCGGAGGCGGTGTGCTCCGACGAAGACGCTTACGTGCCAGAATAAATCGATTAACAATCACATAAGCTAGGGCTGCTACTCATTAAGCGTACTTCGATTCGTGCCAGTTTCAATCGATTTATTGCCTTAATCTCAGTTCAATAGAAGCTTCAAAGTGTGAGTAAATGTAGAGACTGACGCTGCTGGAATGAAAGGGCACATCAAGCAGCTTCTAGACGGTAAAGGCCTGCTGGGACATCTGATAGTGTCTGAATCCCCGTCTGACTGTGGGATTGACCAAACGTGTCTGTTCCCAGTCATCAGCACGTCGCACAGTGATTGTCAGGCGCGTTGAGGGTCAGGTTTTTATAACATCGTTCCTCTGAAGCATACCAAGGCTTTAGATCTGCTTTGGTGAGGAACAATAAGGACTCTGGAAGCTGATTGTCAAAGGCTGATGATGCTGACCAGTTTGCTGTTCGGCTGTTTGTGTTAGCTGTCATACAAAAACAAACACTCCTGCCAGTTTTGGGAGGTTCAGAGGAGAACGGTTGTGTGCGGACTCACAGCATTGTCCTTGAGTCTTTGTTGTCTCCTGTAGGTGTTTGTGTTGAGTGCAATTTGTAGCTGGATTTTATGTGTGTGTGTGTGTGTGTTTTTAAAAATGTGATTTGACAAAAAAACCACTGCAAGTGTGCGTCACTCCTTCAATCTTTGCATGTGTCACTAACAGCAGTCTACCAAACAGGCATCTCGAGCTCAAATCCTAGACAAAGCCACAGAGTACATCCAGTACATGAGACGGAAAAACCACACACACCAGCAGGACATCGACGACCTGAAGAGGCAGAACGCTCTGCTGGAGCAGCAAGGTAACGCAACTGCTCAGTCCGGCTCACTCTAATTCATCAGAGAAGGGAGAGGCGACATGAGTTAAGACTGCGAATGACCACAATTTCAATGTGATTTAACCTTTGTGATGCCCATAATCAATTCTGGCCCCTGTGTGCTGCTGGTGTTGATTGTGTTTTTGTTCCTCTTGTTCACCTCTCCCATGTTGTGTGTGTGTGTACACGTGTACAAGCAGTCCGTGCCCTGGAGAAGGTGAAAGGCTCTGCCCAGCTCCAGGCCAGCTACTCATCGTCTGACAGCAGCCTGTACACCAACCCCAAAGGCAGCGCCGTGTCTGCGTTCGACGGCGGGTCGGACTCCAGCTCCGAGTCGGAGGCCGAGGAGCCCCCGAACAGGAAGAAGCTGCGCGTGGAGGCCAGCTAGAGAGCACAGCCGATACCCCCGGCCCGAGGAGGGGTGGATGTGGTGGGGCGGGACCAAGGAGGGGAGAGAGGAAACAAGTCACTTGTAA
>OMOW01112134.1:0-13359 GCA_900312555.1 Lamprogrammus exutus
CAATTGTTTAAAGCAGAAGTATTGTTTGCACTGTACTGTATTGTACTAATTTACTTTCATATTTAATCAGCTGGCTCACCATGCTTGAGTTCAATGATACTTTGTTTGATCTCTGTGGTGAAAATTATTATTATTATTATTATGATGATGATGATGATGATGATGATGATGATGACCAACAACAATAATAATAATAACAACAACAACAACAACCATAATAATAATAATAATAATAATAATAATAATAATAATAATAATAATAATAATAATAATAATAATAATAATAATAATAATTTATTTGTTGGCACAGTCTAAAACACCCAAAGACACCATACAGTACAACAGGAAAATAATGCAAACAGCATGAAAGTTAGCGAATGATTATAAACTTAATTCCACTCTGCAAAAACAGAACGTTATAAGCTTGTCAAAGGCAGGATTTGTCGGAGGTCTCTTGCATTCGATTGCATTATATTGCACAGGTGTTCATGTCCTCTCTTGTGTTTCATCCCCACATAGTTCATTTACATAGAATTTAAGAAGAAGAGACCTCCTGCGCTCCCCTTGGTTTTGCTTCCCCTCTTCCTGCTCAATAAGCCTTTGGCATTATGCCAAGCTCTAACAGGAAAAACGTACTTATTAACGGATCAGCTCAATTAAACAAAGGTGAAATACAGACATAATGTGAGCACAGGTGTGTGGTATATTCATTTCAGCTTTACACATGAGGGAGCAAGTCATCATGCTTCCCACAGGAATCCTGCTCCTGCTGCTGGGAACGGTGGCCATAACTGAGCTTTACCATAATACATGCCAATTATGTTTGTGAATAAATACATTAATGCACAAGCCGTCAGGTAAGTGGGGCTTACTGCTAAAGTGTGGGCGTCCCTGATCGAAACATACACCATATAAGTGCTTTCTGCTGATAAAGAAATGACTCTTCAAGACTTGTAAAGCTGTATTTTTGTCTGCCTTAGGAGGCATTATGCAGTAAAATCCTCTGTGGAAACTATTACTGTGCGTGGCAATCCATGCTTGTATAGAAGCACAATTGAGCAATGAAATTGGCATTTCCCACACCACCCGTCCTTCAATGAATTCTATGGGAATTTCAATGATAAAACCAGTGAATTTATGTCACAATTTTGAATGGAGAGCGGGTAATAATGGCATACACAATCTCCTAACACCAGATGAATCAATATTAATCACCCTGCTTTACTGAAGATAGAGGTTTGACTATGTAAATGTTACAGTTTGAAGCTTAAATGAAAAATAAGCTTTTTATATTTTTCCATCTTAAAATTCCAAGTAATTAGTTCCCACACTGTAAATGTAAACAATCATTTTCAAACCTCTGAACACGCATAATCCAGTCTAGTGTGTTGGAAATTCATTCACTCAATTCTAAAGGGAAAACTGCTTCTTTCCAACAACTCATCTCAGCACTCAGACAGCACAAATCTGCCAATACTGAACAACACTGCATCAGATATCAATCTTACAGTTTAAACATAAGTGAAATTGACTTAACAATAATCAAGTCTATAACTCTCTTAGCTGAAAATGGTATTGGTCATTGCCAGTGGGCAGCCACAGTGGGACCAACAGGTCTACAGCTCAGTGCCTTGGTCAAGGGTAATGACAGGATTGTTAACCCATTTTTTGATGAGGGGGAAACTGAAGCACCAAGGGAAAACATGGACAAGCCATACAGGGCTTCAAACCCGTTTCAAAACAGTAATTGGACGGAATGACTTTTGTATTACATAAGAGATGGCAGTTTTTAAAGTGTGTCTGGATCTAGAGCAAATTGCACCTATCTATTTACCATGTCATAAATATGCCAAATTTTTTCAATGAGATTGGTCAATTACTTCAGATGAAGTCGACAAAATATACAGGAATTTGAAAAATTCACCAAAATTTAATGGGTTCTTCCCTGAGCCATGCTCCAGCCGTCTACCAAGTTTTGTCTGTAAAGTTCAGAACATTTTGAGTAAACAAACCAACCAACCAACAGACGCAGGTAAACACACAACACAGCGAACAAACTGGAGGTAAGGGTATCCAGCAACAATCAATAGGTGGCATTGTGCTGCCATTAGAACCTATTCTTATATGCCTTTAGGAGCACGGCTGCAAAGATGCTATCAAACATATCTACAATGAAAATAGACTCTGGATGCTCACCCACAGTTACAATTGAATCATGGCCCTGGTGATGCGCAGCAGGGAAGGCCACACTGCATACTGGACGAGCAATGTAGTGGTGACATCATCCGTGACATGTCAGGCAAACATTTCCCTTTCCTCTGCCTCACCTGCTCACGCGGACAGATGCCGCCGAGTCAAGACCTGGAAGATAAGAACATTTCAGTGAATGAGGTTTAGTGATGAAAGATATCTTGCCAGTCGTCGTTCCCTTTGGATTTTCACAGTGTGCGCCTTCCTGTGCCCTCCGTGCCTCTCACTCACACCAGCTTGGGACATTCAAGGTCAGTAAGCCAGGTTTAAACATAGCAGGTTGGATGGGGTCTATGAGTCAAATGCCTTACAAAGATTCTTGGCTTGACTCTGACATGAGCAGCGTGTCTGTGTGACTTCTATTCGTTATTTAACATCAAATGGCTGAAGGCAGAAGGCAGCGCAGTAAAACCACAATCATGTAGTGTAAAGCAACCAGATTTGGAGGCTTCACAACTTCCCATTTGTCTATGGAACGGTTAATATAATTTATATGCAATTTTAGTTGATTACCTCCTAACTGATCTACATTTCAAATTTGCACCTGATGTGAAACTAGAAGAGTTAGTCACAGCTCCATTGCTTGACAACAGTCTGGGGCGGGGGTTGATATAAAAATAAACTGGCATCATGTCTTATTCAAATACATGTGAGGAAATGCAGCATCTATGGAGGCTTCTGCTGTCCTTGGCCAATGATATGTGCACGCCGCATCAGCTCAAATACTCGATTACTGAGGAAAAGATTTCTAGAGGTTTTTTGATGGAAAATTATGTGCAAATATTTACTCTTTTGAATATGCTTTACAATCAACAGCTGGAGTCCCCAAATCATTTTCCTGAGGCATACAGTTGTATAAAAAGGCAAATTGCCTGTGATAAGCAATGATGGAGGCAGCATTTGTGCTTGATGTGCAGAAGAAAATCAAGACAATTTTTGGTCAGATTGCCCTGACTTGTCCTCAGTTTTAAATTGAGGAGTCGTAACTCTGACTGTTGGCATCAGCTGGATGGGAAAAGGAAGAAAAGATGACTACCAGAAAGGATTTCCATGGGTTATTACAGCAGTTCAGCATCTGTGGCATTTGCTTTTTATGAAAGCGACAATCAAGAAGTGCAGTGACAAAAAATAGCTACACTCAACTGCAGTGTTTAAAAAAAACAGGTACTGTTTTACAAGGAAGGTCACAATGGCAGTGTTCTGACTTCTTTACAACACGCTCCCCTATTCTACACATTGTGATTGAGCCAAACAGAACCCTAAAAAAGGCCAGCGCAACATCTCAGTGCTAAAAATTTTAGAAACAAAACCATGGGAAATATAAAACACAGAACTCAGGGCTGCTAAAACATGAATAAGAACTCATAATGCTGGACTAAAAAAGTGCTTTGAGACATGGATGCTTTCATCAAGTCTTGATTTTTGCATTTTCTCAAAATGTGAGGTGAGCTATTCAAGAAAGGATCTGTGGTGTCATTCAGAATTCTTTATCAACTTGACAGCAACATGGCAAAGGGAATTTTAAAGGGGACCTGTTATGCTTTTTGTTTTTATCCTTCATTTTATAGTGTAGTAGTTGTACTGTATGTTGAATAATGTCAAAGTTACAAAGGTCCTGTACTGCCCTGGAGGCTTTGATTTTGATTCGTCTTTAACTTCCTTAACACAGTTGCATCAACATATATCACATTTGAATCTGCATACACACATAGTTAGTCACACCTACAGAATGAATAATTAACTGCGTCATTTTACCCTGTAGCCAATACTGTAAAACCATTGCGGAAGTTAAGAAAACTTACAAATACAGACACTTAATACTTTTGATTGGGTCAGGATTAAGGGTAGGGGTATGGTTATGCAGCCTGAATTTACAACAATATGGCCATGATCCTACAAAAGGGAGAAAGCGTTGCGACTGACCAATCACGTCCTTCGACCCTTCGCCTAAGTGGGGAAAAAAGGATTGTCCCAACCAAAAAAAACTCTGTTTTGATTGGCCGATCAGCAAGGGAGAGCAAAAGTGGGTCGATGTGTTTTGTGCACAGTAGAACATTGCAAACATTTTGAAATAGACCCCTGAGTGAAAATAAGAACACAGAAATCTGTATATTTAATGTACAGTATGTATCACATGTAGTATGAGTTTTTACACATTTGTAGACCCCACATAACAGCACTGTGGATTATATTTATCATCGTTCCTCGGCTGTATTCAAACATCTGTTTCATTTTTTAGATCATGTCACCGTGTCATTATCTTCCTCCGTCTCTGTCAGCAGGCGGCAAAATACTAACAATTTCAGACTGGTAATACCGAGCGGCAATGTGTAAAGACGTGTAAATGTGTAAAGACTGTTGCACCCGACAAAGCACCCGTGTGGCCTGTGTGTATCTATGGCAGCTAAACTGTGTCATGTGGCAAGAATACTAATTGTCAATCCTGCCGCAGCCAATAGCAGACAATGAAGCCTGACAGCGTTTCACATCAGCATGAGTTAACCAGCTGTGAAGGGAACACCTGCCACTGATTAATAAAGAATCACAACAACAATGGCACGTGTGAGAATTGCTGTGCTGGTTGTTGAACTAATGGATTACCACAAAAAGGTGAGCAGAGGTGTGAAATATCTGCTTGTTTAAAGAGCAGGCAGAGGTTTGGGAGGGGCTGTTATGACTTAGGAGTTGAAAGTTGGAAAAAAATACAATACCAGTAGGATATATATATTTAGTTTTCTCTTTTATTTTAATTTTATTGTGAGTTGGCTTTAAAGATATACTGTATTTCATAAAACATTGAAAACAACCCGCAACCAAAATGGTATTCTTACAGAACAAATTCAAAATGATGCAGCCTTGGTTTGAAACTTAATTTGTAGAGATAGAGTTAATTAGAAAGTTAAAGCCCTCCGATGATATAAAAGCAAGAAAGTTTTCAAGCAAGGAAACAACAGATAAAAAGGAAAATATAATAAAAGCATAATCTATACAGGGGCTCCAAGCTATTGCATGAGGATGAAAAGCATAAACACAGTGCCTCGTTACACTTTCCTCTGAATCCAGATTCATTTATCATGAATATTATATCATTCTTTGGTTGAACGACGAAGTTTGTGCAGATTAACAAGGCAGCAGCTGAAGCAGAAATGGCTCCAAGTGACAAACAAAAAGGCTGTGATATGCAGAAGCCAAAAGCCCGAAATGCACTGTGGCAAAAGCTACAGTGAGAAATTACACTGGAGTATTTAGTTTTTATAAGAATAAAAAAAGTTTGAATTTAGCTATGATTTTATAAATTGACAATACAAATTATTACTCCTGCATTTCATTTGGCATAGAGCACATTATGACTTTTTTAGGATTTGAATCACAAAGTTAAGGACTTATG
This sequence comes from Lamprogrammus exutus, assembly GCA_900312555.1. Taxonomy (NCBI): domain Eukaryota; kingdom Metazoa; phylum Chordata; class Actinopteri; order Ophidiiformes; family Ophidiidae; genus Lamprogrammus; species Lamprogrammus exutus. The sequence goes on from OMOW01112134.1 coordinate 5,639, forward strand.
ACCAGCCATCTGTAAGACTGCGGAGTGGATGAAATCGCATAAAAATTTGAATGATTCCCTCCTTCCTAGCAGCTACACCCCAGCCCTGCCTTCACAACTCCTCCCACGATGTGAACATGTGACATGATTGACAACTGAGGTAGTGATTCCTCTTGTGGTAAACCGTAGTATTGCCCAAATCAGATTCCACCAGTAGGCGATACTACACATACCATAGTGCACTCATTTAATGAATTTCTATCAGGATGTGATGCAGATTTCAGCAAATTCTACAAAAAGGTTAAAAAAAAAGTACATATGTAGCTTTAACATATTTTTGCAAAGGATTTCCTTTTGAACTTTTACAAAGCTGTGATGCAACTGAATGTGATTGCGGGCTAAAGATTTAGATTTTTGCTATTTGCAAAGCTTTCTCAATGTGTTTCCCAGGAGGAGTTTTTGGATTTGAAAAATGTAATCATCAGCACTCCTGCCATTCCAGTTTCAGCGCTAGGTTTGATTTCTTCTTCAGTTTATACAAAATTTTGTTTACTTTTTAAAGAATGTGTCAATGTGCTTGCTTTAAACATACAAATTATTGAAAAGTAATAGTACAAGACATCCAAATAAAGTAAGAAATGAAAACACCAAAGTCATCAGATAGTAAATTTAGTTGATTTCTTGCTGATTCCCTCACGGTGAGATGTAAAGCCCACTCACACAGAGCATCCTCTCTCCTTCACTGTTACAAAGCAGAGTCTTCAAAGGCCTCAGGAAGAAGTGCGGACAAGTTTCCAACTTTGTAATCGAGTCTGCCTCTGATTTCTCATCTTCCTCAGCCTTACCATCACCTATTTCCTGAGGACCTTTTCCTTGCTGGCTTGGCTCTCGGCATCATTTTGATGTATTCTCCACTCGGCGGGGCAGAGAGGTGCTCAGCGATACTGCGTCCTGTCCATCCAATCTTTCACTCTTGTTTATGAAATGATTGGTCTCTGGCCAACCTGATGAGGCTCAGAATACTTTTCAGGGATATCTGGGGAAACTTAGTAGAGACGTCGCAGCAATAGATACTCATTGATGTTACTGTCACGCCCCCAAAAACAGCCTTGCCTGGAGGTCTCATTAAATGCGAATTTGGAATTTCTGGGCATTGATTCAGAAAAGCTTAATTGCTTTTGAAGGAAGCCAGAAGCAGGTGATCTATCTTGGCTTTCTTCAGCTTTTGGCTCAGTATTGCTTTATATACACTACCGATTTTGGATTTCAGGGAAGATAATCAAATTAGCATTCATTGCAAATCATAACAGACAACCTTTGAACCTCCATGTCCATGCCCTCTGTTCCCAGTGTGTGTGCTAGAACAGGTGTACTACTTTTTGTCTGTTTCTAAAACCTTACTACAATAACTCAAGTGTCATAAAAGTAAAGCTTTCATTTCTTGTGCATATATTTAACTAGCCCGTAATGTTTACATTGCTGCTCTGTTAAGAGAAGAAAACTCTAAAACATGATTTTGCCTCACATTGTGTTTAAAATACCTTAGTACATCCATATAAAGGCGATCAATTTCTTACAAAGTAATCGCAAAGTTAATTTGAAATGTTGCCAAACTGCACATCTAGATAAAGAGTCTATTTTAAACTTATATATTTGAACGTTTCTGTATCTTCTTGGTCTGGTTTGTGTTGATCATGCTGCCATTAACACTCTGAGTTTGGGTTCAATGAAAGGTCATCTTCACTCTAGTTTTGTGTTACTTGTCTCACCAATCCAATTCACACCTGCTGTACACTGAGGCGCTTCAAAATCTGATCTTCCTCTCATGAAACAACTGCCTGCATTGAGCCAAGCTAATAATAGCCATGCAGGAAAGCAGCTACTGTAAGAATACTGTATTGGCTGTGAGAGGAACGACAGCTATGTTGTTTATGATTGTGTCATATTCTCAATGGCGTCCCAACAACATCAACGGTTACTCACACAAGGTGGATTTATTTGCTGAGCAGCTTTCAGCTGGTAGTGGCCCAAACGTTCACTCTTCCTCTTTTTACAGTCCTGCAATTTCCGTTTCAAAACGGCAGAGTTTTAGCAAAACCCTGCTTGAGTGAACACCAACCTAACACCTAACTAGATTTTCTGCCATTTTGAATTTTTCCCAAAACAGTGTTTTCACATCTCCTCCTACAATTTTAGCACAGTTGTCACAGCACAGAATGTCAGATCCAAGCCTGATCGATGTTTTATCTATGTTTTTTGATATTCCTGACCATTTTGCCACAGTTTGCTGCCAAAGTTGAATGGGCGTGGCACATTCCACAAAAAGTGCTGTATCTCATGAATTAATAAACCCAATTTTGTGCACATTTGCAATGTCAGTTGACCTGATGGTGGTGCAATAACAACAATAGTGAAACTTTGTCACTAACTTCTGAACCTGCCACAATAAACTCGCAAAACCTGTGGCGTGGGTGTAGCATCTCTCTGCAGTGCATTTCTATTTCTAAATAGAATTCTAACTCAAAAGCTGAATGGTTTGCAGCAACACCACATATCAGGAATGGGTATCTGAAGTGTGATTAATATGTTTAAGTAGTCATAAAATATTTGTCTACCTGTCTGGTTTTCTTTCTTTGCTAAACATGAGACCAATGGGTGCAATCACTTTAAAGGCTGTTTAATACTGAAATGAGCCAGGGAGCATTGCAGGAAGTGCTGCTCTTTATGCTTGATTTACATGAGGATTGCTGTTTTATTTTCTGGAAAACCTGAATAACCATTAGCTGTGAGCACTGGCCCTGATTGATGTCCCCGTCCATGCCAGGATCAGGCTGCCTCAGCACTGATAAAAGATTTAAGGGCACCAACCTTCAAACAGGCTCTTCTCAGCTGATAACCACAGGGGAAAGCCCAGGACCGTCTGCCCTTAACTTATCCTAATTTACAATTCTGCTCACCCAGAGCTCATTTCTAAAGACGGACCTGGACATATTCATCAGCTCACAGCTGGGAGATCAGACAGAAGGAGCTCCAGCAGGACAGCAGTCGCTGCCAAGGAAACCTGGACCTGCCATGGTGGGTCAGCATAGCTCAACTCTGATCAGAGATGTGTCAAGGGAAATGTCATCTTGTGGGAGCCACAAGAGAGTTGGGAGTAACATCATTACTCTCTCAAAATTTCTCTGCAAGATTAGAAGAAGTTCCTGATTATTAGCCTAGTATTCCTATACTGATTTACAGTGGATAACAGCAGACTGATGCAATATTAAATAGACACAATGATATCAAATCAAAGGTCTATTTCAGACTTGCATAATTGCATGGTAAACCTACTGCTCGCATTAAACTCAATGAACCTGTGATGAACAGATTGGAACCATGCTTCCCAAAAACATTGACCAAATGTACTTTACTATTATGTGTCAACTGGTGTACTGATAATGGCTGATGGTTGATTTGTTTTTTTTTTCATTAATTGAAAAGTTCTGAGGTGACTGAACAGAGAAGAAATTAATTTAATTTAATTTAATTTTGATGGTGATCCAGAACAGATCCAGGCATTTGTTTTATATTATTTCTTAATATGACATAGGCTGTTGTGCAGCTAGAAGCACGCAACAACAATTAAAAACAGTTTTGATGTGTCTTTAAAAGTTATGGAGATAGATCCAGAAAAATATTGTGTATTTTTTAATAGTCATTATTGTCTCTTTAGGCCAGTATATGAGAACTAATTTTCTCTAGGCTTGTTCAGCTTTTGTGGAAGTCTATGCGGTGTAATAAGTGCCCTTCTAGTGACAAATAACGTTCTATGTAACATCAGAGGAAAGAAAATAAATAATATATTCGTGTAATTGCGCTTATTCTCACTATTGCTGTTATGGTTGTGCTGTCCATTTTAAGATGTCATGGGATCCATTTTTATTCCATGGACCTTATGGATTAGCATGACACAGCATCAATCATGAAGCACAGGCTTTTGTTAAAAATGCCAGTAAATCAATACTTTACAACCTTTGGAAAATCTCCACGGATGATTCATGACGGTGGGCTTCAACAATCGCTATCAATAAAGGGAAAGTGTGTCACTTATCTCATTAAAATTGGTTTTGGTGTTCAGGGCATTGATTTCATTCGTATGTGACATGTCTTGCTCTGTGAGCAGACTTATTATGCCTCGGCATAAGGTCAAAGGTTGGCAGAGGGAGCTACCAGATTCATTAGCTAATTAAAGGCTGCTGCCTGAGTGGGAGTTTAGGTCTAAAACTCTGCTACACTGTCTCTATCTCTCTCAGACTTTAACATAGTAGCAAACTCTGCTGAGCTCTGAGTTCCTTAATGAGGGTTAGACAATGGAAGATTCCCCAGCGCCAAAGTCCCCCAATTATATGCCCTTGTGGAGGGAAAATATATTTAATTATGAATCTGATCATTGCTAATTAAACCTGAGGGGCGTTAGCCAAAGCAGTGACGGTGCAGTGGAGATTTTTGTTTAGGTTTGCAAATAACTGAACTGAACTAAAAAGAGAAATGAAGAGACATGAGGGATTTCATAGGAGACCCTTTGTTAAAAAGGTTCTGGTGGGCAGTGTGTTAGAAATGCTGAGCCTCTGAAGAAAGGCAACATTTACACTGTGGTTGAATTTATTTTCATTGATGAGGAAAATGTATATTTTTCCTTATCTGAGTCTGCAACACAGGAGGAACACTGAGAGATGAGATTTTTGCTGAAACAAGGGGAAGAAAATGACATATGGGGACACCAGGAGCGTGAAGGTTGGAAAAGCAGGCGTGTGACTGGCAGGGAAAACGGAATGGAGCTTTTCTCTGACCAACAGGAAGACGACTGTATTCACAGTGGGCGGCTCCAAGGTGTCACAATGCGTCACTGTGAGTCAGAGCTACAGGACAACATGCATTCTCAGCAAAAAACCCTTCTCTGGCTAAGTACAGGTTTTAAAAATATGTGCAAAGGCAGAGGAACATGGCACATAACAATTATGGACTCAACACGGCTGCCACTTTGCTGGTGTCCGTCCCTGGTGTTTCCTTAATAACATAATTAGTCAGAGAGTTGGTATATGTGATTTCCCTCTATGACATGCTGTCATTAGCTTTGAACCTGCCAGTAAAAACACAGCCCACAGGAGAGACTTAATTTGTGGTGGAGACTCATTTAATAGCTTTGGTAATGAGCAGATACATCGTTGTCATTTCCTACTTTTATTTTCACTGCATGTGTGAGTCCCTGCAGTTTTGGAATGTGCTGCACAGTGTATTTTACGGACGCAAGGATCTTCTAAAATCCTAGTCTCTTACACGTATGTCATAGATAATGTATATGCACTTATGGCGGCAAATGATTAGTCCACTGCCCCTTCAACCAGAATGCACCTAAAATTGCAATTAAGTTAAAAAATTTTCATCTTTCTGTATCTATGAAAATTATTTCAAACAGTGTGTTAAACTGGCGTGTTTACTGCATCAAGACAAATAAGAGAAATAAGACATTTCTAATCAATTGACTTTCAAATGCTCTCCAATGGCAGCCGGAACATTAAGGATTTCATTGTGCTTTATGGCACATCACTTAAATTTGCAACATTTTCATTCATTATTATTCTAAATTGTCCAGCATCTGATCTCTACGGAAGTAAAGGATGAATGCCAATTAGATTTTTACTGCCCTTCAATTGTAAAACACTTTGTTTTGTGTTATATTTCCTTATATTATAAGGAAATGCAAGGGAGCTGAGAGTATTCTACTGAAAGCACGTGTTCTTTTTGTGTGTATATATTATGTATCATGTTATATGTCATAAGGGCTATAATGTTTGCTCAGCACAGCTAAAACTTGAAACTGTATCATGGGATTTTATAATCCCATGATAGCATGACACATAAATAAATAATCCCATTATCCCAAATCAAATATTGAGTTAATTTGAACAGTTAAGCACATATAGATTTCTTTCACTCAAATTATATTGCATGAATTCCACCGTAACGCTGACATTTAGAGATCCCTGTAAATGTCAACTAAATGATGATGCTGAATGCAGGTCTAAGTGTCTAAGCAGCAAGTCAGCACCATTTCCATCTGCATGTAAAACAAGGAACCTTTGACATTTTAACCTGAGCCTTTATAATCTGCTCTTTGCTGGCTATTGCTTATCACTTACTATTATTATTTGTCCTTCTGCTTTGCTTGTTCGCAGCTATGCACAGTCACATTCAAAGAGCACTGCGGGCCACAGAAAGATGACACCCACAGAACAGTGTTGACACAGCAACTGTGCATCTGCTGATGCTTCATTACAGGGGTGTCACCAACTGTACTGAGCAGTGACTTTACTGAGACAGAGTACACGTTGGTGACTGATAAGATAAGATAAGATAAGCCTTTATTTGTCCCACGATGGGGAAATTACCAACACTGACAACGACTGACAGCATGTCTGCACAAGAAACACTGTCATCAAGCACACAGGCCCATTTTTCATGGTGCTAAAGAAGCCTTGTGAATGCTGTGCAAGCATCAGTGCAGACACGGCGTGAAGATAATGACGATCACAATAATGACAAGATTTTAAATGCCTCATCATCAAGTCCAAACAGAACAAAGTGAACTCCTGCATTACCACTAAAGTCTGAGCGATAATGGCTAATGGAGTTTTGAGGCTGATACTGACATTTATATGAAATGCATCAGCTGATTTTAATTTTTTTTAACTTATATACTACACTTTGAGGGATTTGTCAAAATTTGATATGCCAACTGGAGTACAAGGAGTTATACAAAGAAATGTATTATCAAAGATGTAATACAGATAATTTGAATAGTACACAGAAATATAACAAATATTGAATGAGAATGAAATAATGGTTCAAGACACATAAAAAGAACCCTATAAAACATTCATGTACCAATAGTTTCTGCATATCTGCAAACAAACAGGCTGATATCTGTGGTGAGCAAAAACTGACCAACAATACTGGCTGGCTGATATATCAGTGTAGCTCTAGTTACCATCAGAGCTTTACTGATATCTCAGCCTCAGCGTTGTTTGCTTGTCACAGATATAACATATTAGCCTATATTTTGGAAGATATAGATATAAAAGAAACCACAGTACTTATAGAGTCAGTTTACTATTTGAGCTTTTTTCAATTAAGTTAAAAAACCTTTTTTTTCTTTTTTAATTTGGGTTATATTTATTTATTTATAGTTATATTTGTGTTTTTGTATTTTGGTATTGACCACTGAATTCAAGAATTTAACAATATATTTAATGAACATGTAATATAATTTTTTTTGCCACTCTTGATCAGTTTGAAAGTGTTAAATGTACAAAACAATGTTCTATTTTCAAATTCCATCCATTCATCTCTCCTCTATATGCAATTATCCTGGTCTAGGGCTTGGGACTTTCAGATTCCTTTCCCAAATAGATTCCCAAATATCAATATCAATATTGGTGCCTGAAATACCACAACATGATCAATCCATATATGCAGAAATCTGCTATGATGTTTTTTTTTTTTTTTTTACTGAACCAACATAATTTGAATAATGTAACATTTAATGTCAATCCCGGAGATCTCAAATGATTTTCAGGTAACTAAAAATGTATTTTGACTTCAAATAGGCCAAATATTTTCTAATTTCCATAATAATACTTTCCAAAGTATACAGGCTTAGAAGCAGGGCTGAACCCTATGATACAGCGTATCAGGTTCTT
>OMOW01112134.1:13379-23927 GCA_900312555.1 Lamprogrammus exutus
CCCAAATATAAAGATAAAGATGTGGTGCGAAAAATCCAAAAAATGAGAAATCCATATATTCAGAAATCTGCTTTGATGTTTTTTTTTTTTTTTTTTTTTACTGAACCAACATAATTTGAATAATGTAACATTTGATGTCAATCCCGGAGATCTCAAATGATTTTCAGGTACCTAAAAATGTATTTTGTCTTCAAATAGGCCAAATATTTTCTAATTTCCATAATAATACTTTCCAAAGTGTACAGGCTTAGAAGCAGGGCTGCACCCTATTATACAGCACATCAGGTTCATATACTATTCTGTATTATTACTGTTCTATGGGCAACTGCGCAACTATTGCATCAGTCATAATAATAATAATAATAATAATAATCATTTAATTTGTATAGCGCTTTTCATAATGATGTCCCATTGTCTTTACTGTATTTTGGATGCATAATATGTGAGTCATTTTTGCAGTGCCAGTGCCTCAAGAATAACACAGCATAGTGAGACACACACACACACACAGAGAGAGAGAGAGAGAGAGAGAGAGAGAGAGCATGCCATCTCTTCTTCCTAATGTTGATCAATAGCCAGTAGGCTGAAGCAAACCTTATACTTTATCTGTCACTGAACTGAACCATAGGACCTGATGAGGGGGTGGATGAAAAATTGGCTGAAGCGAGTCGGTCCACTATCTGTAATGAGCCCCCTAGGGGGGTGCCATATTACAAGTGGAAATGGCTCCAATTAGGCCATCCAGCTGTAAATTCCACAGGGAAGGAGACAATAACAAAGTTAGAGAGTGGTGGGGCTTTGGCTGGGACCAAGTTACAATCAGGCCTTATCAGCGCTGCATTCAATTGCACCATTCTTGTGCTGTTTAAAGTCTGATTGCACAGATGAACCCCCCCCCTGCAAAATCACAGAATCATACCATTTAAGCCCCATATTAAGGAATGATGAATCTTTAATGTTATTTCTAATGCACACTGAGATTAATTGTGAGATTCTTCCATTACATGAAATTAGCATCTGAATACATCTCATTTTGTGTGGGTTGTGATTTTCATAATTCTAGCTGTAGGTGATGGCTTGCTCTTCCACAAAACAATAACGTCTGCTGTGCTGAAATACAGATATAAATATCGGCCTTGTTGGTCAATAATGAAACGGGCAAGTTTTTGCGACTGTATGGAAGAGACGTGGCTTCATGAGTCTGATGAATGTTTCTACTGAAGTGTGAAACAGCCCTCCGGCCCTTTGACCTTTCGTGCAGTGCACAGATTCCTACTTGGTTGGATGGAATGTAAGCACTAAACGAGAGTAAAGGTCATTAGCACGACACAATCATTTGCCTCGCTCTAATCATATAATAATGAATATATGAACACCTGTCACATACTGTCGGTTTGCAGGGCAGAAAACCATTTCAGTTGTGATGAGTCATTGTAGGAGCAAAGCCAGTATTATGGCGACTGTGTTCCAACAAAGGCCATCATGCCCTTTCTGAAAAATTGTGGAGTAGATCTTTAATCTGACTTTGATGAGTAGGACGTGTTTTCCTTGCCTTCCTCAAGCTCAATTTGTCTTGTGCATTCTCAGATGCCAGTGGGCAGAGAAATGACCCTTTGTCTTTCCAATGCTGCTGCATTACGAAATAACCTTTGGTGGAGCATCGGAGAGGATTTTCACATGCTCACTATTGATTAGACTTTCTTTGTCCAATTCAGACTGACACCGATTGATTTTTATACAGCTGCAGCAGAACTGAGGACTCAACAAAGCACACTGAAAACATACAGCACATCCCTGCGCTGAGATGGTAATCCTATAGACACAAGCTTACATACAGCTTCCTGTGTGTGTGTGTGAGAGAGAGAGAGAGAGCGAGAGAGAGAGAGAGAGACATTTTGTTTTGTTATAGTTTCCAAGTCCAGCACATTCAAATGTCCCTCTTCATTATCAATCTCTCTCGGTTAATTGTTTCTCATGATGAAATCAGAGGAAATATTAAAAATCTCTCTTCATGCATTCATTTGTTTGTTGGCTTCCTCCATTGCCTGAGCATCACGCACAAGACCTCAGACTGCTGTACGAATTTTGATAAAAGAAATGATTCCAGGAATTTTCAAAATTGCACTGATTGGCCTAATCATTACAATTACAGTTCAAAATCCGGCCTGATTGGCCAAGGGGCACCATTCATGGTGGATGACATGTTCACTGTTGCCTACAATAGAAATCAAGCATTACTATAATTTTACACAGCAGAGCCAACCCATAATTTTCATGGTGCTCATTGTCATCTAGTCTCAATAGAAATTTCCTGCACTAGACAGTGTTTCAAGTGAGCTGTATAATGGATGACTGAGAGGCTCTCTCCATCAACAAAAGCCATTCTCACACCCATCCGGTAACTACATCTGATTTTCGATATGGCAGGTTGTCAAATTTCTCCCAAAATGTTCACCAAAATTAGTTTCTCAAAAACGTTTTCAGCACCAGCGAAACAATTTAGCTGAAAATAACTCCACGCGGCTTTGAAATCGTGCCTCATTTTATATGTATAATTTGAATCATTGCTTACAAGGAGTTTCGAAATGCAGAGAATCATGTCATCATCTCATTCATCTCATCATCAACCAGTTCTCATAGCGTGCCGATTGATCCTGCTTCCAGCCTCCAGGTTCACTCACATATCAGTGAATGTTTTCCGCACCAACATCTTCCACCAAAATGAGCCTAAAATTTAAACAGGATTTACTTAAGTTACATTCAATCTAATAATCAAAAGTGCACAAAGCTGTAACCACATAGACAAAAACACCCAAAACCAACACTGTACACACAGCTGCCATATGTTGAGCTACAAAATAGAGCAATAACATCGCCTCAGAGGAAACTGTTGCGGCGATATGGCTGCAGGGTAAGACACTGATGGCATGTCCCGATTTGCTTCCCAACGGACATGGTGCAAATCTGGAAAGGGTTTGTGCTTTGGTTAAATCTGTTGTCTTGTTATCTGATGCTAGTTGGGCTGGCCTAGGGCTGTCTAATGACACACACTTACACACTGATGTGACCTGATGGGCTACAGGGCTATTTAAGCACTTTAAAAGCCTCCAGGATCTCTCTCAGTGTGTGCGTGTGTGTGAGTGCACGCATGAGTCTGTGTCTGCATGTGTGTGTTTCATCAGACAACTCCAGACAAAACTTACACAATTCCCTAGGACCTGGCTGGGCCTTAGAGGAGTCCTAGTTATCTCATCTTGCAGGAGCTCACAGTGTGCAGGTACCATGCAGGCTTGCAGGCAACTGGCTCCTGGATTAATCCTAAAATGTCTGGAAGACTGAGCCAGGTATTCAGGTCATGTTGGTTTGCCCTGGTTTCTGTGGAAAGGAACTGTTTTAATGCTGAACATTGAAACATCTACTCTAGTTTTTATGTTGACCTTTTTGTATGCTATAATTGTTTATTTTCTGCCAAGCGTTGAGAGCCATGTGCCTGACAATTCCTATGTGTTTCTGCTCCAAATCCAGGTTGCTCGACACTGAATAATTCAGTGTTCAAGAGGGAAACATTAAGGGACATTTCTTGTGTTAACAATGAAATTGCAAACAGTTGCATCATGGCACTTTTTGCTCTTCCTATCCATACAATACAGTGTTATCTGCGTGTGACAAACATCACGTCTGTGGTGTTACAAGCTGTTGTTGCAAACAACAAAGTACTTTCAACAACTCGTTCAAAATGTTGGAATAACCCGAGTATAATAGAACTTTTAGTCTTGTTGTATTTATATACTGGCCCATAGAGAAAAGAAATATACATAATAAACAAATGACTAGATACTAGATTAGATATTTATCTGGGTCTATCCTCATCACCATTGAAGATATGTCAAAAACATTGCATGCTACTGAATCAGCATCGTCTCAGCTGTTCATTAGCGGTCGCTGCATGTTTCTAGTCCAATTTGTTACTGTACAACAATCCTAGTAATGCAGCCCCTATCCGAGCATTTGTTTTAGTCCAATCCATGCACTTATTGATCATCTGTTATGGCCAAAATTTACCAGATTTATTATTTTTGAAGAAATTGACAAAACTCTCACAAAGCAGTCAATCTCACAATGTTAAGAGATCTTTTTTCCTGGTTTTGTCCCTGGATATGGATTTGCACCCAAATTTAATGGGTTCGTCTCTGGGCCATGCCCCATCTTCCAAGTTTTGTCAAAATTGGTTCATTAATTTTTTCAGTAATCCTGCTAACAAACAAACAAACCAAACAGCAAACGTGGTGCAAACATAACCTCCTTGGCAAATGTAATTAGTGGGTGATTTAATTAGAAAATGTTCAAAGGTTTGCATTTGTCTTAAAACTTGTACAAATGACCTGGTGGGTTATAGGATCAATTAAAGAGCATGGAAACACAGTCTACAAGCAGCCACGTTTTTAGGTCAGCATTTGTACATTTCCTTGGTTTGAAAATTGCCAAAGGCACCAACGTAATTGTAGTGTAGGTGGGAAAACCTAGTAAATATTGATGCATTTAAGTACTGCCCTAAAACCATCAAATGCGTGTGTGTTATTAGCTTTTAAGTGCTCATTTCCGCTCTGTGTAAGCAATCACATGCTGTATGGTGATGTGCTTCACGCTTGGAATTTCATCACTAATCTGAAAATGATTCAGCAGCTAAATAAGAAAACAGTGTGTGCAGCATTTCAACACAGGAGGCTTGTGCCATGACTGAACAAAGAGTGTGTGCGACAAAGGGCAGAAGAATGGCTGCGACAAGCTCTCGGCAGGGTTTTCTACTTGAGGGAGGCCCAACAAAGATGAACAACGTCTTCCCTTTATGAGGGAGTAATGAGCTCACCCTGCATCACCCAGCTGAAATGTACGCGAGATGTTCATGGATGCTTGGTTTGCAGATATTAGGAGAAAATATAAGGTGCATTGTCGATTAATAATTCATGCTCCTAAACCTTTGGTCTCTAGTGTGTATCATCCAGGGCACAGGAAAGACACAAACGCTACAACAGAATGGAAATGCTCTTACAGTTAATAACAATGCCTTGGAAGTGGGATGTAGAGGATGATGATCTGTTCTGAATCTGCTCTGCAGCCTTAAAGCAGGATTTATATTATTTTAATCTGTTCTAAACCTGCACTGTGTTTGGCTGTTTAACTGTGGTAGAAACACACCGTGCAATGGGTTCATGTGCACGTTAATGCAAATCTATAAACACTGTGAATTTCTTCTCATCTATATGTAGTTGGCGCTGTATGGTGTAATTCAACTGACTTCTGACTTGCCCCAACTCTAACCACATCATAAAGTATGATGATCAACTCAAAAACAGCTGGAGAGAAGAGGTGGCAAGCTGGTGGAGTGGTCCAATTCCCACAATCTGCTGATTCATGTCAACAAGACGAAGGAATAATTGTGGACTACAGGGGGACCCGGGGGGGAGCGCAACACTCTGCTGTCAGTGGAGTGAGGAACATAAAATTTGCGGGTGTGCACTTCAAGCGAGGATATCTCTTAGGACGAGCGTGTCACCTCGCTGATCGAGAAGGTCCGCCAGTGAACTCGCTCCCTGCGGCGTTTGGGACGGGCGAGACTGCCACCTCCCATCCTCTCCACCTTCTACAGAGGCACCAGCCACAGTGTCCTCACTAGCTGCATCATAGCACTGCAACACCTCAGGTCGCCGGTCCCTCCAGCAGGTCATAAAGAGAGCAGCGAAGACAGCAGGGACTGCTCTGCCTTCGCTGCTGGACATCTATAATGGATGCTGTGCTGCATCCAGAGGGCCACTGGCACTGCAAGAGTCTCATCCCATCCCTCCCACACCATCTTTGCCCCCTGTCATCTGGTAGGAGTTTCTGCTGCCACAAAGCCAGAACAGAAAGGCTGAAGAACAGACGACTGAACACGCTGGCCCTTCCCACTCTCCGACCAGGTCTGCTAAATGGACTAACCCCCACCCCCCCGGACTGAACTCAGACCTCATACTCATGATGGACTACATGCACCTTAATGTAACCTTTTCACCACTATAGGATTCTGCTGTTACTATCTATTTATTTTTAAGATCCTACCAGCTTTTAATGGTGATTACATTTGTCAGCTGCAGGCTAATCCCATATAACCAGGTTTTTTTTTTACTGTATTACGGTCTTATATTCAGCTATCCGTGTCTTATATGTCTTATGCCTATTTGTTGATTTATGTGCTTATATAATATAATATAATATACAGTATACTATGTTTTATTTTATTCTGTTGTCATATTTGTCCTCTTCTTTTGAAGAATGAACAAAGAGAAAGAAAATTTCATCTTACTACACTGATCCATGCATCACTGAGCTGAGATGACAATAAATTATATTCTAATACAGTGGTTTTCAAACTGTGGGATGTGTATCACTGCAGATTATCAAAACAATTAAAATCTATGGAAATTCTCTTATTGTGACATTCTTTCTGTCTTTCTTTTCTTTTGGTATGCAGTTCAGATCGTGGCACTGACAGCTGTTCAATTAATCAATCAATCAATCAATTAGAAACAGCCGATCTTTTCATACAGTACAAACTGAACGAAATTATGAAGTGCATCGCTCTCATTTGATCAAATACTTGAAAACTGATTATTATTTTCATGCGTAACACAAAGAATTGCTGCTATAAATGCTGCTAAAAAAGGTTGACTTCATTTACATGTCTATTTTTTTTCATCAAATCTATATGGGGTGCATACGTTGTAATAAATCTCATTAATTTATCTTGACTTTTTTTATTTGTCGTGATTTCACAATAGAAACAAACTGGAAACTGCGTCACCGGGAAACAATTTTACACGGGAAACAAAAAAATGTAATATATATATTTGTAATATTTGTTTGTTTACAGATTCATCTCTCCTTATTCTTGGCACATTTTCACATTATGTGATTTTTATCCTCATCTTTTCTCTCACAGCCACACACACACATCATTTTCTCCTGCCCCCCTCTATGTGTGTGTGCCCTACTCCTTCTCTGCCTTATCTTCCATTTCTCTCCCTAAGACACTTTCTGTCTCTTCTTTTTATTAACTTCCTCCTTATCACCACCTCATCTCACCTCTCTCTCTCTCTCTCTCTCTCTCTCTCTGGGGCCGGATGGGTCTCTGCGGCCCTGTGCAGATCTGGAAAGGACATCCTCTCAGTTTAATTCAAGTCAACCCCAGTCTCCTGGTGTTCTAAGACACAGCACGTGTGACAGCTCTACAGAGACAGCCAGAGGGGATAGATGCGTCTCATCTGCATATACTGTATCTGTGCGTGTGTGTGTGTGTGTATCTGTGTGTGAGAGAGGGAGTGTGTTTCATCCTGGCATCTTATACCATCATCTCCCTACACACTGAAAGAGTTAATTTCACCCTGGCAGCAATCATGCCAGTGTATAAATCCATGATGAGAGGCTGCCATGTTGATAAATCAGAGCTAATTCAACTCACACAAATTGGGTTGGGAGTGTGATCTAATTTATTACATAACATATGATATTTGATCCAAGCTTGGCGGGGAGACTGCAAATAAACTTATTTATGTAAACTAAAGGAGACTATGATCTCAAGCTATGGAATCATACCTTTTCTCACAGATAAAACATTCAGCAGGCTTGTCAGAAACCGAGAGCACGGCTACAGAATGACCAGGAACATCTTATTGCACAACACGATCACACACAACACCACAAATTACAGCCTCTGAAATCACTGTTTGCTTGGATCAGCACATCTCTGACCAACACAGTCTGCAACAATGATGATGGCACAATTCCGCAAAATGCAAAAAAAATTGTTTTTACATGCATGTTAGGTTTGAAAACTTCACATCAATAAATCAAGACAGCGGCATAATGACATTGTCTTCAGAATAAGCTGACACTGGTGTACACACTTAGATTATGTCATTGTAAATGCATGTACTCGATCCACTGTTTTATAATTGCCGTAAGAATTCCGCACAATGTATTTCCTGACCTAGCGTGCGTCTACTTAAGCACTGAGTCATGTATATTCAGCAAATTACGGAATCCTATTAATTCCGTCCACGTGTGAATTTTACTTGAATTGTTGCTTCAATCATAGTACAAACAATTATTGTAACGTATGGGCGTGTAAACATAACGACTGATAACATTATTCAGTTGATTATTCCTACAGTGTTAAGGATTTCTAAGTCCTGTTGTCTGTCTGTTAGTTAACACATTATCTCAAAGTTTTAATCAAATTGCAACGTTGGCCCTGGGCCAAAGAACAACAAATTGGTTTTTGGTGAGAACATGCATCTGATAGCGGCACCATGTGATTTATATACATTAATATAATTATATCCTAAAACATTATATTCATATTTTGATACTTGGCAATCAAGTAATAAATAGTTAAATATAGTAACTGAGAGGAAATGTGCACATACGAACTCTGAGCAATTCTACAAAATGTTTAGGTATTTGTTATGCCTGGTCTCTACTGTTTGAGTATTCAAATACTCATTGGTTACGTGAAGAATTACTATTTGGGGGTTTTTTGTAGACAAAGTTGCATCAATGGGCCTAGAAGAATGTAGCAGTAATAAATATTGTGTAACTTAGCCTTGGTTAGTGCATAAATTACTGTCACAGATTACCATGTTCCAGCGGACATTGAAGAGGATAGAAATTTGTGGTGTGGCAGCACTTTGCACTGACAGACGATAAGAAAAAGGCTCAGTAAAAAAATATATGAGAAGGAGATGACAGGAAAACAACTCAAATACATAAGCACAAGGCTACTTGCTAAGGCTGGTTGAGATAAAACTTAATGTGTAGGACTTTGTAGCATTAGCACGAGCCAGCTAGCATTGCTAAGCATGCACAAAAGATTATGACATACACCAAGCAAAAATGTCAACACTTTGGCATCGGAATATTCAAATACTTGTTCAGAAAAAACAGCAAACACACAGAGCCTTAAAACAATACTTGGGGAATCCCTAGTGTTTGGACTAGAGGTGCTGCTACAGAAACATAATGAATTTAAATGACCATGTTCGTGCTGCATTCAAGTGGTATGGGAAATTAGTATATAACAAATTTACAACTTGGAAATTGCAATTGAAGGCAGCTGAAGTTGTATTTACAAGTTGTAGACTCGAGATTCTTGATGCTACACAAGTAGCACAAGTAGCAGTTGTGGCGTGTAACGAAACCTAATGACATTTTGGGATGGGAGAAAGTGGCGTCCAAGCCCATAAATGGTAAATTAAACTGAAAAAACAAACTTGGTGCATCTCTGTTCTTGTTCTCGCAGAACAGACAATGCTTGAAACAAGTCTATATATTTCTTTACATAAAACAAAAGAAGCGTCACAATCTTCTACGCCTTTATGTTTACACTCCATGTTTTGGTCGTTTATCCCAAGAGGCATTTGATCGCACTGAAGTTGCATGTACCACTTTACCATTTGGTAAGTATATACCACCTTTCCGATGAGCACTTGAACGCAGCATTACATAACCTGATCATGGGTCTGACTTTTGCACAGTGGGGGGTGGAGTAGTGGGGGGTTAGGGGGTGAAACTGAAAACTATGCATTTTCACATCATTATGGACCATCAGCACCAGCACATTAGTGAAATAAGAAGACTTTGATTAAACCCACTGTATGTTGCATACGGCTGTGCTGTACATGTTGTACTTTTTCACAGTCACATCATCCAGCCGCAATGGTAAAACCAGGCTTACAGTGAATCCATTACACTATGTATATAAAAGGAATTTAATGATATTGCATTAAAACAAACAAACAAACACATTAGTAACTTCAACAACAGATTTCATTGAACTTACACCATAATTTAACCTCGGAACACTTTGTATTCTTCAACCTGTCCCAGCTTAATATAAATTAAATACTACCTCTCTACTCAGAATAGTGTTCTTGTTGTCAGTTTTAATTTTAGCCCTACTAGGGGCAACAATCATCTCTATATAAATTGAATGTATTATTATTATTATTATTATTATTATTATTATCATTATTATCTCATCAGTTGTATGTGTATGTGCACTCAGATAGTGCTGATCCTAGCGTGTTGTGTGTGTGTGTGTGTGCTCAGCCAGAGCAATCATAGCACGCTGTGTGTATGCGTGTACGGGTGCATTCACGAGTGCTATCCATCAAACTATCTTTTTCCTGCTGCGCCTTTTGTTGTTGTTTTGTTTTATTTTCGTTTCGTTTCGTTTCGTTCCGGCTTTGGCGCCGCGTACAATGGTGGGGAAAACCCTGCATTTTCTGGTATTAACAAATTAACATATAGACTGTGCAGCCTTGGCATTGGTATTGAAAATGTTACATGAAGGTAATTTTTCTTTATCTCAGCAACACACTTTTAAGAGCATGCTCTGCCCTTTCATAAAAGTATAATTTTTTATTTCAGTGCATTTGAAAAAGGGTTTATTTCAACGTCAGGTTAGAAGGTGTAATATTTGGTGCAGGGCTGAGCTCTTCTATTGACAAGTAG
>OMOW01112136.1:0-14281 GCA_900312555.1 Lamprogrammus exutus
TAATCCTGCTCACGCTGCACTGTGGAGATGATAGAATTAGAGAAACATTCAGGTATATTTTTTTTTGTTTGGAAAGAGAGGGAGAATTAGGTTTTGAGGGGGGAGGTAAATGAGAGAGAGAGAGAGAGAGAAAGAGAGAGAGAGAGAGACTGCGTAGAGTTATTTTAGGTTTGGATGGGGCCCTGAGCGGCACAGCGGGCCAAAGAAAGCTGGAAGACAATCAAAAAGAAACTCCTTTCGACCGCATTTCACTCTGTCAATCACCAACTGCTTAAGAGACTGAAAACAACTTTATTCCTCTACGTGAATGATGCACCTTTCATCTGCACTCCCCGAGACAGCAACAGGTTTAAATCAAGGCCCATCTGCCTGGTTTTTTTCCTGGGGTCACGCTCGCAGTGTTGGCCATGCTTGCATCATGTCGCCATATGTACCGCCAACATTCTCCAAATATTGTGATGAAGATGAAGAGCGGTGAAATGAATTCTGCTGCAGAACCTGGACTTTAGGGAGCATTACATACATTGTTACATTGTCGAGCCAGTTACTGTCAGTGCTGTGGGAATTCCCAGCGTGAAACATAGTATATTTCACCATACGTATGCTCTGTGTGTGGCAGACCGTGTCATTAAATGAATCCCAAAAGCAGATTCTGTAGCTCTGATATGTGGTGACCTTGGCAGTATGGGCGACAGCTATCTGTTCTACACTCAGTAAGCCTGGCTTGGCTAAAGAGCTCATTTGGCTCAGCCTGTGTGCTGCTCGGCAGACAATCCAAGAAGCCACTCTTCACCAGGTATAAAGCCACATTCAATCCTCAAAAGATAACACTGGATCCTCTGGAAGCAGAGATAACGGAAGACAGAGGCTTTCTCAATCTATTCTACAGCAGCATCGGCCTCTAACTCTCTAACTCTCTTTTTGTCAGAGAAATGTTGTAAACCACAACTTCAAAACAGTAATTCTAGACTAATGTACAAGCCAGCAAATTGAGGGTTACTGTATTTATACTAAAATGCGCCAGCAATTAAATTCTCATCTTAATTCCACAGCTCGGCAGCTTACTATTTTGTAAACAGAGTTCTGTGGTCACTTATAATACACACTAATAGTGTGGATTTTACCAAACCGGTGAGCTGCTGCTTTCTCCTCTCTGGTATTTACTGTTAATGCAGGTGTACAATATCTCCAACACAAACCATTCCTGATTGATTACACAAATGATTAATGTGTTGGTGAGGTATTACTTCAAACCTGTGGTTTGAATGTTTCCATGAAAGCACACTGCATTCAGTAGAAATTGCATATACCGCCGTGCATTCGGGCCAAACACATTTAGACATTTAGCTGACTGAATGGTTCACCAAGGACGTTTCAACAAATTACTACTGTGAACTAGTAAAAAGACGCTTTCTCATGGGTGATTCTGTCCAATGTGGTGTGTTAATACAGTGTTAACAGTAGCTGTCAGTCTTTTTCTTAATCCAGGCAAGACCACTGTAGGGTAGCATCGGGCTACGGCACGGCATAACCTCCCTCTGCTCTTCATCTAACCAACAACACTTTTGATGTGCAGATGTGAATCTCGAATCAGCTGGGAATAGTATGAGGGCTGAAACCAGTCAAAGCTACACCTGGACAACCACAACAGACACACAACTTTGCTTTTAACCCATCATCAATAAAGTCAACATTTGTTAGGCAAAACCACAGCTCCAGAACATCTTTCTCTTACTATAATTAAAGCAGTTAGCAGTTAATTGGAAAAGAAATAAACATGACAGAGCAGTGGAAACACAACATTCGGTTCTTCTTAGCTGATCAAAGTGTTCTATCACACAACAAGTATTTTCAGCACATGGGATTTGCTTTAATACACACACAAACAAGTCTGTTAACCATCCCTGTGAAAGCTGACAAAATAGAAGCAACAGACAGTCGGCACCAGACCCCGGAGAACATGGCCAGGAGTCTGAGTCCTCAGAGAGCCAGACAACAATCTCCAACCAGACCCACACAGATCTTTTTTGTAAACACATTTCTAAATACACATAGGCGCACTCCCTGGACACCTAGCAAAGCAATTCCTGTCATATATTTCTTCTGAGCTCAGCCCAGTGGAACAAGGAAGTATTGTTAGGAAGCCACCTAATCAAACCTCGCAGCTGACACTTTTAATATTAGACACTACTTCAACCCCTTCGGTGAGAATTTCCTAAACGCAGCTCGGCTACGTTGTTGTTTTCACTCCCAGCCGCTGGGTTTCTTCCTTTTCTTTCCCTCTCTGTGAACACGTTTTCTCATACTGCCATCGCCTAATAAAGCAGCCAGGGTTGGAGGCGGCGACAGCGTAAAGATAGCTCCAGTGTTTTCTCTGTGGAGGTCTTCTGCGCATGGAGGCGCCCCAAACTCGAGCTCGAGTCTGGGGCCTCCGTGTTGGCACTTTGCCGGGCCATGGGGCTTCACTCAGCTGATGATACCATAGCCTCCAGTCAGACCTGGGCGAGGGCCAAAGCTGTAAGAGGGTCCAGATGGTTGGACAGAGACCTGGCCTGCTCAGATGCGCTGCCTTGTTTAACATAAACACGTTAGGCTGGAACTGTTACTTTCTGGCAGATTAAAAGTATTTACTCTTTTAATTTGGCTAACTACAGGCCTACGTTAGATGTAATTCACACCTTGGTAAGTGTACCTTTAGCTGCAACTTGAGAAAAAGCAGAATGGGGTTTTGCACGGGGCAGGAGGGACGGAGATCTAATTAGGAGGCCGCTGGGGCCAAATCAGCCGGTTGTGTAATCGACGAGGTGGATTCTGTGCGAACTGTGTGTCCGAGAACAGAGCGAGCGACAAAAGAAGAACAGAGAGGGAAATAATTGGTAGCTGAGGAGTAAAAGAGACAGAGTTAGAAACAGAAAGGTCAAGACAGAGAGAGAGAGAGGTAAAGTGTAAAACGTGTTACTGTGCTAGTAAGGAATTGCCAGTTGGCGTGTGGGTTTAACTTGTAAAACTTAAAGATAAGTGTCTAAAAAAGTTTCAAATTCTAACCTGTTATTTCCGTCTGCGAGAAAATGTGGTGCTCATTCAGGTCTTGACATGCAAGGAGTAAAACTTGTTTAGGTTGTAGACATTTATTAAGAACAAGTCTACTAGGTCCACCACAGAGCGAAACCACTTAAAGAGAGAATCTTTGCCAAATATCATCATTATCTTGAGGTACATTTACAATTATAAACCTGTTTCTGGCAATACTGCATCGAAGAAGTGGGCCAATTATTTATTCACAGCTGGTGTCTTCCATTCCACTTTTAATTATCTGGCAGTTATTATGTCCAACGCTGCTGTGGTCAAATTAAAGAAAGGAGCAGTTCCACCCATAATTAAGGGCTTGTGTCAATAAGAGAGCCAAGTGCTAAGCTCTTGTAATTTTCAACGTGAGGATCTTGAAAAGAAAGGCAAACAGCACATGATGAACATGACCATGGGGGCAACAACATGCTGGGAATACTTTCACGGGGCAATTCCACTTGACAGGATAGTTATTAGCAGCCATTTACTGTGTTTTTCCTCAATCTGTCTGCATAAGATCGTGATGTCTCTGTATCTGCGTCCTGTGCTGGTTGATAAAGGACTGTCTAATGGGGATAGAGCATGTCTGCATGCACATGAGTCAGTGCAAGATGTCATCAGAAACATGCACGGGTTTTTGTCTACGCTGCGATTAAGGCAGCCAAATACATGGATGGAATTAATAGATTCCAGTCAGTTGCTTAATATATATGATTCATTGCTTATGAGGCTTACGCGAGGGAGTTGGAGAGGTGAGGAACTGCATTGCACAGAAAGCTTAAGCCAAAAAAATATATTTACTTACATCATCTAGGTCTGTTACTGTCAATTTAATTATGGTACTTGAATGATGTTTGAAAAAATTCAATTTATTGCGGTAACTTGATTAGAAACAACATTTTAACATGCATGGCCGTTCGTGCGAAGGTACCGAAACACGTTAGCACGACAATTTTATGTATGTTTTTTTAACTTACGTTTGATGCAGCGATTTGTTCCTGGAGCCACGGCCCAGCCGGAGCAGCACTGCTGACCTCCACAGACATTAGGCCTGGGCAGAAGAAGACATGTTATACTACAACATATGATGTAATGAGATATTTACAGTATTGCTTCAAGAACACATTAATACAAAGGGTGTCTTCATAATTCCGAATAATAACAACGATTGTGGATGTACTTAAACTTTTGCATGACAGAGATCTGATAGCGGAGGCCATCATAGATTCAGATCATTCTGATGTGGTTGGCCTATTGAAATAAACACCTTAGAGATTAGGCTGTAATTACATTTTATCCAATAACATTACCAGGATAAATCACAACACTCGATCTGAGCGTGGCCCCACAAGTCTCTCTTTCAGTTATGTGAGAGTCCGGAGTGAAAACAAATACAGAGTTATCTGAGCCTTGAAGGGATAATGTGAGACACACGAGACATGAAAAGCACCGTGCATCTTCTATAAATCACTGCGCAAATGAAAGATGATGAGATTGAAACTGTTATAACTGGATTCTTTTCGCTCTTTAATCCACAGTCGCCATGCAGGCCAATTTATTTTTCAGCGAGATAGATGAAAAGGCACCAAACCACAAGCGCTACTGTGGGGTAACAGCTACCTTCCAAATGAATAAGTGGCTGGCATAAATCTGTGCCCCATCATCCTTTCACTGGATATTACAGTAAGTGGATGTCTGACTCACACTGATCTGAGAAGATAACAGAAAACGACTCATCAGCCTCCGTCACACTAAACTCACTACATACTTTAAGCGTTACTGAGGACTCACGGGGGATAGAATGCAGTTGTTTGGGCCCTTTGGCAGGCTTAGTTTTGACATAAATCAAACACTCCGTGCCAGCTCTGTGGCAATGTCATCAGTCATCACCTTCAAATTCGATCAAAGGAAATATATAAATAAATACGCTCTGTCTTTATACTGCATGATTAGAATAATGCCCTGGGATAAAAACAAACAATAACAAAATCACACCTTGTTATGTATTTATTTTAACCTGAATATAAGAATGAGGAGTATTATTCCGCTATTTCCGTCGTCTGGGCTTTTCTGGATCAAATCAAAAGTGGTTTCTGACAGGTGCACTGAAAAGAGAAGCGTCTGTGCGCTGAGTCGACGTGAATGTAAAAGGTTTCAGAGAGCACAGCGCTGCCTCAGGGTGCAGTAAATGAGAGAGCAGAGTGGGAATTCCAAGAGGAAATGTGTCATGAAAACACTTTCTCTAACAAGCAGCAGATGATTCATCCAAAGCTAATGGATCAAACCGTTAAAATCAGCCAGTGAATACTATACAGTAATGTTCCTGCGCATTTATGTAATGCCACCTTTATGCTTCTTTAACTCAAAGAGCCCCATTCATTCCACCCTGGACTATGTTGTTTTGGCAATGTCAAACAAGGCCTTCGCCCGACGCAGCAATAAAGCACGTTGGATTAAATGCAACAGGCAGTCATTTTCTTTATATACATTGCTTTAAATAGACATAACCTCAAGTCAACCATGCATCACTGCAAAGTTTTGACTGACGAATTTGTTCTGAAATGTTGAGCGCTGTGAGGGATTTGGGGCTTGTTGATGATGCAGAATCTATCCAAATTGTTCGCCCTGAAGAAGTAGAGGTACATTTTGAGAATCATAGTTGCTGAATGTCTCTCTGTCCATCAGCTTTCACTGCGCTGTACCAAAAAACCCATTTTATTAAAACTCGAGCGTCAATGGCAAGCAGGTGGACTCAGGGCATGAACTGAAACGTATAGGTCATTAGCCTTTTCCTCTAGGCTCCATTATGGTTTAGGCTTAAGGCATGTGAGTACAGATGGCTAACCAATTGCCTTAATCCTCATATCGCTCATAAAACGTCCTCCATAAATTGGCCTTATAAATAATCCATTTCCTTAAGGTACGAGGCTCTGTATGATATGCAAAAATACATTTCATTCATATTTAAGTTTCAACAACCAAAGGTGAGCCACTCAAATTTCCTCTAATTATTATGTAAACACTCCCCTTCAGTGTGTAGTGCGTTTTGTCCTTATGGAACAAACAGGACTTGATGCACAAGGGTTCATTTAACAAAAAGAAAAGAGCTTTAAGGTGGAAACAACCAAACGCCCAGTTTGGAGTTTTTAACGCAGACCCAAAAAAAGGGGGATTTGTAGCATTGAGAGCATCGGGGAAACAGGTGTTTCTGATCACTAAGTGAATTTGCAAATGTTAACCGGCCAAAGCTCCAGTTGAGCCACTACATGGCCATAGGCAACCTTGTGCATTTGCAAAACTGAAGCACACACTCTGAAGTAGTCTGGGGCCATTCGTCCTACTACAATTTAAATGTGCTATAATGTGTTGTAATGGGAGGAAATAGTGATAATGCTATGATGCATGATTCTCAAAATGCAGTTCATCTGTTTGTGTATCCACTCAACATTTGTTGATCATTAGAAGCTTCCATTATGAAAATTGTAATCAACACATAGTGTTTAACCTCAGCTATTATTCCATGTCCTGCTGTGACCCTGATGACAAAATACTGTACAGGCATGTGGATAATTTCACACTTGAGTATTTAGTCGAAGTGCAGCTCTTTCACCCACTGGCTGACATTTAAATACCATGGACCTCTTCACTATTTCCAGGCAGTATTCGACTGATATTGAGCTAAGCTTTGTGGCCATTTTCTGTGGCTTGTTATATATTACATCATCATCATCATCCCGGTTTGCTTTGCAGGAAGAGTTTTCTAAAAGTGGGCCACCGCTTGACAATAAAAGTCAAGGAATCATGTGCAGTAAAATAGGTCACAGATTCCTGCTCCTGCGATGAACTCAACTGGTTTGACAGTTTGATAAAGCAAAGGAAAACATTTTAGATGGTGGAGCACTTGGCTTTGCTACTTACCCAACAAGCCTCCTCATGTTGGCAGAGCCGAGCCGACCGCTCTGCCTGCGGTTCACTCTGGCTCCGAGCTGCGGGGACTGCTGACTCTGGCTGACCGGGTGTCTGGCGTGGCGCAGCGCACCATCATGCGGCGCAGAGGAGACTTCTTCCCGGTTGGTGCCTGCAGCGTGAGCCGGTAGTGCTTTGGATGCTTGCCTGCCATCTCGTAGGGGTGTTAAGCCCCTGGGAAGGCGGATCGGAGTTCTAGAGTGGCCAGGAAAAGTCCCAGGTGAACTTCCAGAGGATGCACCGTCCTCCGGTCCCCTTGGCGAGTGACCTTGACTCCTCACACGGTCCCAAAGCGCCCGGTTCGCCCCGGCATCCCCTCCCCTGCCACCTGTTGTGTCCTGTTGACTGTCACAAATTCGCAACAGTGCAATAGTCAAAACCATTAAAACAGAAAAACCACGGTCCATTTTGGACACACAAAGTTTTGAAAGTACCACGTGAAAAGGACAGATCGCGTTACAGATTTATCAAAAAGCCTCTCAAATGTGAGCAAATCACAAAAATCCGCGACTAGACGAGTTCAGCAAGACCGCATCCTCTCCCAAGAATGCAAAGAGCCCGGATACCTCTTCATACTGAGCAGGTAGGACTTGCGTAAAAATGATTTGATTATTCTTCAGGTTATCAAATCAGCACCTAACTGCAGTCCAAAAGTGAGAAACTCTGCTCTGGTTTTGCTTCTCCCGGCGCATAAAAAAATGTTATATTAAGTCAATATTATTCCATCTGTTTTCGTTTATGTTTAACAAGAAGAAGGGAGAGGGAGAGAGAGAAAACAAGCGGGGCTGCTGAGGCTGGACTCCCGCTCCGAGTGAGAGGACAAGAGTTTGAATCGAGCTCCCATGGATATCACCACCTCCTTGGATCTGAAGTCACCGGGAATTTTTGTAGGGATTGCATGCGCGGCGCACGAAGAAACTCCCCCTTGTCGGCTGTGTTTGTTGCTCCCACCGCTCGGTCCATGTGCCCACACACTTTCTGTGCCAGGTTGCGTCGGGATCCTGAGTTTCGCCGTTTCGCCGGACGAAACCTCTGATTTTGATTTTGAAATTCAGTTGGATTATTGCCCTCGAGTGGATTTTTAATTGGAAAAAAAAAACAAAAACGCTACCACCGTAATAAAGATTAAGCAGCTGCGTTCAGATGCTGATTGCTGAAGCCTGAAGTGATTATTCATCCGCATTAACTACAGGACGTCAGATGTATTAGGTTTGAATTAATTAGGTCTGTTAATGCAGGATAATTGTTTCCTACATCAGCACACGTGAACCCTGTGTACTTTTATATGAAACATTATTAATTTATATTATGATCCAGCTTTGTAACCAACAACATATGCTTTGAAACTTGCCCATCCATGGCAACATTCAAGGCATACAATGAGCTTCAAAAATCAGTGAAAGGCACGGGAAGCTCAGAGTTAAAACTCAATCTGAAATCTTGGAAAACTGGTTTGGTTATGTAACCAATCCCATTCATCTCCTCTCTCATCCATGCTGCATCATCACTTTCCCCCTGACTGTCTGGAAACAACACATTTCTCTTCTCCCATAAGATCTTAAACAACCCAATGAGAGTTGGCTCTCTCCCCCCTCACTCAGCCCGCAAAGATGCAGGACTTTCTCTCTCATGAGTGGTTCTCCCCGTGCCAGCACCACTACACCACAGCAGTGGAGAGGAAGAGTGTAGTGTTCTTTCTGCCCCATTCATTCTCCTTCCCTCTATAACTGAGATAAACAACCTTCTCAACAGTGAAGTTTGGGGATAAATTGATAAAGGTTATACAGCAGAGTTGCGTATTCAGGTGTCATTCCTCTGTAAAATGGACTCTCGAACCACCTGGCTCCAAAGAAAACACATCCAGCCTGTTTGGACAAAGGGCCCGAGCGCTGCATCTTATTACGGCTCATCATTCAATCCAAGAGCAATCTAATTAGAGAAGGAGCCTGCATTTGTCTTATGACCGTCCAAAAGTTTCACCCACTCCCCCAGGCGCACTGCTTGCCCTGTCCCCGTGTCCACTCTAAAGCCTCTCGTGACCAGCTGACCCCGGCATCCTCCAGGGTAACTGACGCCTGCGCACACAAATCTAAGAGGCGTTATCTATGCACCAACCTGAGATAAGTGAGCAGCTGGCCTCACCGTAAGTGTTTCTGTACTGCCGCCTTAACAATTCTCCACAAATTAGTCCCTTAGTTCCGTCTTAATCCTGTTTACAAGCCCCATGTTGCATGTGTGTAGAAGGTCTGTGGAGCAGCTAACCATGTTATGAAAGTGGGCCTTACGTGGCCCAAATTTGATACAATTTACAGCATCTGGAGTAACTCTGGGATAAATAGCAGGAGGATGTCTCTGGCTATGACCGACGCTTTTGCACAAAGAGTCCTTTGAAAACTCTGGCATGACAACCAAGCCACTCCTATCATCTTTCAAATGCAGAGCTGAATTATAACTGTATTACACTGCACACAGTTTCCTGCAAAGCATACGGCAGTAGTAACAATAACAATATCTAAGTCATGCAATTATACTGATGCAAACAGCCTGTGTGTGTGTGTGTAGGAGAAAACTAGGTGTATTTGATTCGTCTTCAGTCAACGAAATACTTTGAATTACTCAATTTCCTACATGGTTTTCAGTGTATGACTGTGAGGCAACACGATGGAACCTCTTAATATTATAATCAGTTCTATAAAGGGAACACACACACCAGAGGCTCGCCTGTCAGCATAAATGTCCCAAGAGAGACAAATTTGGTCCATTTAGTCGGGAGGTACAATGAGCGACTGCTTCGTCACCGTCGACTGAGTAGAGGGTCAGAGTTCAAGTGTGCCCATTAGAAAGCCAAACAGTGTCATTACGCCCAGACTGTAGGGCTCTCATTATGACCCCGTATCAACAGTGAATTTCAAGTGATCCGTGTGAATTGGTCACTGTGACGACTCTCCATGGATGCGACCAATAAGAAACATCAATCTCTTCGTTAGCTACCTTCACCATTTGCATCGAAGCCCACGGCTCTCCTTCCTCTTGCCCGGCAGCAAACATAATACTGACATTGTTCAAACTGGGCAGTAGTCGGGACCCGTTTGGGGGGGGTGGGCAAAAGTGGAAAAAGGAGTTTCGTTTGGCAGAATCCCACTTCGTAAAAGCAGAAATGATGTGTTTTATTAAAGTCGTTTTTTTTTCATTGAACATGACAGCTTTTGCTTGGAAGGCATACTACACGTAGACCTACATCGCGCTTCGCAACGCATTACACGGCGTACATAAAACAGGCATTCACCAACAAGAGGAAACAGTTGAAGATAGAGAAGGATAGATGTAATGTGCTCAGGCCAAGGACTACAGGGTCTTTCCCAGCGTGTATGAATGAGGTGCTGTCAGCCGGGTAATAGAAGTAGGTCACATGGGCGTTTTTTTTAAGACAAGCACTTCCACTTCGCCTTTCATGATATCCGTACGTGTTTTTATGTGGTTGCGGTGAGTGCTGGCTGCAGAAAACTGATCACGTGTGTGCGTATGTGTGTACTATCATGATGGAAATACTCCATGCTGTTACAAACTACTGATGCTGAAGTGAAATCCCTGCATTCAACTTAATTAACATAAGATAAGATATCCTATAGTGTTAAATTATTGATCTATTCTTGTGTATCTAGTATTTATTAAAGCAGCAGGTCTGTAAGATTGTGGAGTGTGTGGAATCGCAGAGGAACTTTGATTTGATTGACAGTTGAGATAACGATGCCCCTTGTGGTAAATGTTGGTATTTTTTGGGCTAAAGCGAGTCGGATTCTATCAGTAGGAGGCGCTACAGAGGCGTGATATTTTCATAGATCACTCAATTTATGGATTCCAATCAGGATGCAATGAGGATTTGGGGAAAGGTATATCTAAAAAGTTACATACTAAATCTTTAATGCATTAGCACTGAAATTGACCAAATAGCATCCTAACACATTGCCCTCTTTGCTTCGGTTGTATCAGGGTTTGTTACACACAATCACCGCTGCTATTTGGAAATTTAGAGATCCATCCAACAGCAAGAACGACCTTAAATCTGGCAATTTGAAGGAAATAAAGAAAAACCTTGGCAAAAATCCCTCAAACTAAAGATGTCTTGCAGGGGGGATTCTGATGCTTTCAGGTCAGTTGAAGGATTACTTGCAATTCTGATATCTTTCCCTCTTGAGGTTTATGTCTTGGTTTATCTTGGTAGGGACAGTGCATTTTAAAACATCATCTTAGCGAGTAAACTAAAAAAGATGTACAGCATATTGAGATTATAGCATAAGCTAATTTCCCTCCCAGGTCCCTAGATAAGCTTTTGAGCGAAGCAGGGAGTGAACGAGAAAGAGTATGAACGAGAGGAGTTGACAAAGACTTTATTGATGTATATCATCAATTAAAACATGGCTGAGATACAAGGTTTTTACATATTGCACGAGTTTCTCTTTTATAGAATATAAATCTGAATCTGCAAAAAGTGACTTGTGAGTAATGTTGTCAAAAAAATGTATTACAAATATTCCCCTCTGAAATGTAGTGGAGAGGAAAGTAGCACAAGATGCAATTTGTGCAAACCCACACAGTTGTGCTGAAGTACAGTATTTGAGCATATACAGTATACTCACTTTTCACCTCTGAAGTCACACTTTGGAAGCACTGGAGATGTTTCTCATGCATGTCATAGCACAGGCGATACGTCCACCCTTCATTACTTCATGGCTGAATGATCGTCTCATTCATTTATGGGTGTGAGTACTGTTTGATTAACAAAGGCTTTCCCCTCCCTGCTCCTACAGGGGACGTCATAGCTGCGAGAAATATGCAAGGAAACTGTTATTACGATCAGATTAAGTACTTCCCGTTACAAATTACCCCTTTGCCCCTCCTGACAAACCTCAGCAGAAGACAAGTGGTTTTGGCTTTGGTTCAGAAAACATTATATGTCATATATCATGGTATACGGTTGGACTTTAAGCAGTAGAAAAGCCAACCAGGTGCCAATTGAATCAAATGAGGTAAGACCTCATGTCAGAGTTCATTCTGGAGAAACAAAAAGGGCCGCATTCATTTGAGTTTTTCTGATGATTTAGTGTATAAGGCAGAGATATTACCCCAGCATGCTCCAGTGATAGAGGTTTAGCGTTTGATGAGGATAGTTTTCTGCCTGAGTGGATGGGGCTAAATGTTTTACGGGCAGAGCTCAGAGACTTCCTTGTGTTTGGTGTTACCCTGTAGGGCCTCAGAGAACAGATTTGTGTGTTTTTTTCCGCTGGTGTAATAAACTTTGTTGCGGACAGTGGCAAAGTGACCACAAGTGAGACACTGGCGTGGGAATGCACGAGGAGGTGATGCTCCGAACAGTCCAAATATGGTAAAGGAGCTCTGGTTCCAGACCAAAACTGGCAATAATTCTGTTTCAGCTTCATATTATTGATAGAAAGTCAGACGTTCAAGGTGCTTCAGCTCAGCTCTTAACTCTGTCGGAGTTAATGAACCAGATAGTTTTGCTTGTGAAACACTTCCCATTTCCACAAGCCTATAAACATCAAATAATGTTGTTTGTGCCTTTCTGATCTATAACCACCTGTCTTTTTGTTGACTCTCGTGCAGCATCCTGCCTTATTCGGACATTTCGTGAAAATTCCTCCAACACATTGATTCGTATTGGAAACAGGTTGAAACGATCTTACAGCACTGACAGGTTTTCTTTGCTGGCTTTAAGAGAATCAAACTTTTAGGACTCAATAGCAGACAAAAACCAGACTTCAAGGACGTTTTTAAGCCGAGACAAATCAAGACCAACTGTCTTGAAAAAAGTTTAATAATCTTGCGCATTGCTTGATACAAATTTTTGGATGAGACATAGGTCAAAAATATGGAATGTTTACATGCTTCAGTGACGTACAGTGGCATAATCTCAGTTTGTCACTCGTACACATTATGGATTAATGTTGACATCATTGTCTTATTGCCTTCACTGGGTTAGAATCGAAGTTTTACCATGAATGTAAACGTACCATCCATCCTAACACACACTGGTTGCTTTGGTTGCATCGGGGTTTGCACCTCTGCAATTTGAAATGTGATTGGTAAGCTGCCTTTCATTTGCATCAATCGCCATGATAAAATTTGTGAAATTTGCCCCCTTCCTCTCCCTCAGTTGGTCCTCAGCTGAGGTAGTCGGTTCAAAGACCTACATTCATCACGAGAGGAAGATTCCTGTGGATTTATTATTATGAACGCTTCAGGTTTATCACATCAGAGTTTTTTTATTGATGGAAACCTTGGTGGGCTGTTGAATTATATACTGGCTAATGTTTTCTTTATGGTCAGTTCGAAAGAGTTCTTCCCAACTGTATAAACGTTTTCTAAATCCACCACTTCAGCCTTTCATTTTGTGGTGTAGCCCTCCTGTCTCTTACAGTTTGGTTTAAAAGTTCCTCATATGAACAATACATGCAATGATGTCACGCTCCTCCGTGATAAATGCCACTGGAGCTGATTCAAAGGGTGGATCTCGCTGGCAACCAATTAGGTCAAATAAGAACTTGCTGCAACTTTCCAGAAAACATACATTTTCCCAGGCCGTGGGGGCTCTCATTCACGAGCCACACTAGGCCCAAAACATTCAAGTTCACATGAAATCAATCGCAACGTGAATCAATACTGGCAGTAACGTCTAAATAATTGTGTGTGTGTGTGTGGGATAGAGACTGTGCCCTCTGCAACGTGCGTGCTTGTAAAGCATGAATACTCGGTGACAGTTGTCGTGTTTTCTTTGGCGCGCACCAGAAGTCACTGAAGAGGGAGAGGAGGGAGGGGCTGGTGTGTGATAGATGTTCCTGGCTTTTCACCCACAGCCTTCTTCCCTCTTTCCCCCATTATTCTCTTTCCTCTCTCCATTTTTCCTGGCCCTTCACCCTTGACCCAGCAGGGTTCCCCCCGGAGGTGGCTCGGGCAGCCCCGTGGCCTGGTTGTACTGGCGGTGACCCGGCCACAGAGCTCAGGGCAAAGCATTTTCCACATTCGTAGCTTTACCTGGAGGATAGGAATGGATATCTGCTGCATGTCGCAGATAACAACTGCTCCATATGTAACGTAGAGCTTTACAGAGGTCATCACCTCAGAAAAGGAGGTTATGTGCTGGGGCATGTTTGTTTGTTTTTAGCGGGATATCTCAAAAGGTTACGGATTTTCACTGAAACTTGGTGGACAGGTTGGACATGATCAGTAGAGC
>OMOW01112137.1:0-10348 GCA_900312555.1 Lamprogrammus exutus
CTTCTCCTCAGAGTGGGCAGTTTTGGTACTCTCACTGCCACGCTCCGCTCCACGGCTGCCAGCGAGAGTAGCAAAACTGCCCACTCTGAGGAGAAGACTGCCAGAGCTCCTGTGATCTGGCAGCCAGGCCCCATTTCCCACCACACACCAAACTCAGCAAAGGAGCCCCAGGTGGCGATGTCGAGCACAGTCAGAACACTGACGTACAGGCCTGTGAGGAGGTTGGCCAGGGCCAGCAGCCCCATCAGCAGCCGCGCTGTAGGCAGAGATGGGGCCAGGGAGTGGCTGTGGCCTGGATCTCTGTGCGTGGAGGAGAAGGTGGCTACAAGCACCAGGCTGTTAAAGACCAGAGACACCAGGCAGATGAACCACACCGTCAGACGAATCATCCAGTTGCCCAGGAGATGCTCACAAGGCTTAAAGGCTCCTGAGGATGGAAACAGTATGGTGGATTTCAATAATGATGATAATGATTTTTGTTTACCTCATTTAGCAATTTGAGTTTATTGCACAGATCTTAAACATTGATTGGTAAAAGTAAACACAACTATGCGTAATGAAATTCATGCATTTGCTTAATGCTGACCTGGTGTAGGAGAGCAATGCATTATCATGGAGATTCTTTCCACATCCTCCCCACCTTAAATGAAAAGAATATATGTAAGTAATGCAATCCTTACAAAAAGAGGAAGTCATACAGATCAAAACAGCAGCTCTGCCACAAATCCTACAATCGTTCACAAGATGTACGTTATCTAATGCTCAGCTCCGTAGCCTGTGGTTTTTAGTCTATGATGATTTAATTGAAGTTCATTACTGCAGAATTACCTGCACATTTGTTCATACTAAGCAGTGGTGTCAAACTCAATCATGGACGAGAACAAGTTTACAACATCATTTGATTGCACTTTTTGAGTTGTGCATTAATGTAAATATACAGTATACACGGTTAATTTTTGGTTCCACTTGTCAAATAAATTCACTGACACTACACTGATGTAAAATTAAGACAAAAAAAATTGTGTAAATAATGTAAAACTAAGACTTGATAATTACAGACCAGAATTTCGAGAGGAGACGCCAGAAAATTGGAAACTGATTCGGTTTGTGAGCAGGTAATGTCAGTAATTACCAGGTAAAATGGTCTTGAGCATTGATACAATCTATAACACACTGACAACACACACACACACACACACCTCCTCATTGACATGTCTTAATTTTCAATCAATCACCACAAAACGTTTTACGACTATGTACTTTTAAAATCTCATAAAAAACAAATGTACTGTAGGGAATATTCTGTGATGTTCATGTAGATTAGGACAATATTCAAAAATTATTTGATGCGCTAAAACAGGCTGAAACTGGAAACTGACGCACAATGAAATGTGGGTGAACTGTAGGTGAACAGACTGAAGGGATTTGGAGACAGCAGGTAAGCTATCGTCAACGTTCATACGTTCAAAATTAAGCAAAACGATTATGTACTTCTGATAGCATTTGATCCAGGCATAAAGAATGAATATGTTACTGCAGAGTGGAAACACGCTACACACTGTGCATGATTCTTTTTTTGAGAGAACAAACTGAAATGACTTTGGGCTAAAAGAGTGTGCAGGCTCAGAAAATGAATCTTTGGCAGGGCCTTTGAGATGCATGAAATATCCTGTATTTAGTTTTGGTTGCTGATGGATCAATAAAACAAAGTGTTAAAGCTAATGTGTCCACTTTTCCATGGATAAAGCTTGACTCTGGCTTTCCCACCTGTTGATTTCTTCAAGTCATTTTCTTCTAACGGCGTCATCACAGAGTCACAGCCGACAAACGCACAGCACTGGTAGGCGTATGGGACAGAGATGGACCTACAACCAAACAGTCAATTCAAAGAACAGCAACACACAACATTCAGTATTTGTTTCATTTAATAAATGTTAAAAATAGCAACAAATACTGATCACAAGTTCCCAGAGCTAAAGGTGACATCTTCAAAACAGCTTATAATGGTTAAAAAGTGAAATGAAACAGAAAAGCGGCGAATCCTCACATTCAATAAGCTCTTTGTATGATGGCTACAGAGTGTATATAACAATTCCTTCTTTAGCAAAGTTTGGCAAAATGAAGACTCTTCAGCAGAACATAGAAGTTCTTTCATACCTGAGTTTGGGTAAACTTTTTGCACTCAGCACATTTTTCATCTGTGGGTTCCCTGAGAGTTTCAGTTGACTGACGGCAGTCAGGCCAGATGTTGGAATCACAGTCAGAGAGTTCATACTGAGATCTCTGCAAAAGATGATTACACACAATTTTCAATGCAATATTCCTTACAAAACAAATGACACTATGTTAGTGTATGTGCAGTACGCCATTTGTTATGATGAAGGTAAAACTTGATTACACAGCTGATACTCACAGGTTGGTGAGTGCAGAAAGCGTGACGAAAGCATCTTTGTGGATAACTCTGATTACATTTCGACTCAGGTCCCTGTATAAAGCCAGAATGACATCCACTCACAATCCAGACATAAAAAACTGTGTGTGTGTGTGTGTTTGTGTCTAACACTTACAGCAAACGTAGAGCAGAGAGACCTTGGAAAGTGTCCCTGTCGATCTGCTGAATATGGTTGTGCTGCAAGCTTCTGTTGAACATAAAAAAATGTAATGGATTATTAATGGGTAAATAATTACCAGTGTATAAATATGCCTCTTTATCTTACTTATAAAGAGTCAAAACTCACATCTCTTGCAGTTTGATGCAGCCCTGGAAAGATGGAAGCTCCTGGATCTCATTGTAGGACAGATCTCTGGTGGTGGAATGCAAACAGGCTCAATGATTAATTAACTGGGTCTTTAATGTAAGGATAAAAGTGGTCATTGGCCAATAATATCCACACTGTCAACTTATCAGTGAGCTTTGTGTGGAATAAGACAAGAAAATACCAACACTAGCCAGCCCTGATTGTATTTGAGCTCCTTGTAATACTTTTCATGTTAAAAGGTGAGGAAATTTCGCTTACAGAGTCCGAAGCAACTTCAGATCCTCACACAGATCAGTTGGGACGGACGAGATCTTGGTTCCCGACAGAGTCCTGGAAAAGAGAAACCCTCATCAGTCCACTGCTGACACTCACAAAATCATCCATGAGTGGACATCAAATCAAAGTTCACTCACAGGCTCTCAAGGTTGTTTGTCCACTTGAGGACTGGGAAGTCCTGCATCATACTGGCCCCACGCAACATCCTGGAACACACATTGTGACAAATGTGATTACTGAAAGCATTTTTCAATCAGGATGATTCTCGACATGTGTAGCTGAGTACTTCCAGGTCTTAAAAATGAAAAGGTCACAGCTGATGTCCTTAAAAAGTGTTTGACGGTGACCTTTTCACCCGCACAGCACGCGTTGACAATAAATATTCAGTGGTGAAACCTGGCAGAAGGACTTACAGGGAGTGCAGGTCTGACAGATTCTGGAAAGCGGAAGCACCCACAAAGGACAGAGGGTTGTCATAAAGATGGCTGGAGAGGGAGACAAATCAAAACAAGATCATTTGTTATGCGAGAATGGCACCATCTTATGGACATTTTTCTTCTGAAGGCTCAAATCATATCGTGTACCAGCCTACGTAAAAGCTTTGGTACACAGGTAAGAGGTCCGTGTGTGTGCAGGTTTTCATTGTTTGTGTGCTGTATGTCAGAGGAACAGAGTTGGACTTTGACCGTACATGGTTCGCAGCAGAGGGTTATTACGGAAGGCGCCTTCAGGTATGGAAGCGATGTCGTTGCTGTGAAAG
Source organism: Lamprogrammus exutus (assembly GCA_900312555.1). Taxonomy (NCBI): domain Eukaryota; kingdom Metazoa; phylum Chordata; class Actinopteri; order Ophidiiformes; family Ophidiidae; genus Lamprogrammus; species Lamprogrammus exutus. The sequence goes on from OMOW01112137.1 coordinate 3,796, forward strand.
CCACTGCAGGAAGAAGGTCAAATAGAGTGTTACTACAAAATAAAGCTTGACATACAGCCTTTGCATTAACAAGGATATTTTTTGTCTGATCATAAAAGACTCACTGCAGCACCCCTATCTGATCCTATCTTTAAGCGATTAAAGTAAAATACAGCTAGTTCCAACTGTAAAATGCTGCATGTTATCTCTTGTTATATACATATAAATGCCCAACTCCTGAAGTTACAGATTCCACAGGATTCACAGGTCTGTAAATTAACTAAAACAATGCATAGAATCAAATGTAAAGTTTTATCATGAAAAACAGTGGGACAAACTAATTCCACTGAGTTTAAAATCTGACATGCAACCTTTCAAAGTTGGCTTTAAGCTTTCCTTTAAGCCACCAGAGACAGAGACCTGGCAAGATAGTGTGATTGAATGTGTAGGAGAAAACATACACACAGTATGCATACATAGAACAACACTTGTGCGTAGGAGATATTAACTTGTGTACAGGAGATCAAAAGTAGATTCTAATTAGCATTGAATGTTGAAGTTACATCCTCTAAAGTTGGTCTTATATTGAAGTAGAATTTGCTCCAACGCAAGAATCTTTGATAAATTAATGAAATTTGTGACTTTAATAAGCAAAGAATAGGATATTTATTCCTGGGGGATATCATACAGAAATCATTTTTTTAAAAAGCTGTTACATAAGCCAGAAAAACCTCAACGTAAGGTTTGGGCATCTGGCCTTCAAAATAAAAGCATATATTTTAAAAGCTTTAGACTGTAAAACAGATTTAAGATCATTCTTTTCTATTTAATTGTCAAATCCATGCATTATCTTTGATTGGAGTGCATATTGTGAACTGAGCAGCCAGCCACAGCTACATCCCAGAGAATAAAAAGGAGGCTGTACAATTCACCTTTAATTGGATGTAAAATGATGATCATGTGTGCTGTATTCTTTTTAATGATAAAGTTCATGACTAATCTGCCAGAATTATTCATTTTTTCATTCAAAACACAACTGAACAATGATCTTAGTGGCTCCTTAACATTCTGCTGAACTACCTGGTATCTGACACACAGGACGACAACACAACATGTTTCCCGAAGGCAACAGAAATGGGACGATACTCACAGCTCCTTGAGCTTGGGCAGGGCCTCTATCGCTTCAGGAAAAACCATGAGGTTGTTGAAGTTAAGATCTCTGGGGTGAGGAAGAGACAGGAAGTCAGTGTTTCTTACAATTTGACCAAAATAATCCATTTGTTTAAACTGCACTGCATAATGTTACACTCTGACATTTCAAAAATAACAAAATAGTAAATAGAACAAATTTCACCAAAAAAATAAATGCCCCACAGCCATCTGGAACCATTTCCTAACTGAGTGAGAGAAGCACGAAGCAGTGCAAACACGCAGGTGACTTCAGTATCAATGCAGATATGAAGGAAGAAGAGCGGAGTCATTTTGTCTGAAACTTAGCCCCATGTAAGTAGGTTCACCATACAAGCTCTGCCGTGTAAGTGAAAACTGCTTTTGAACTTCAGTAATTTGTTAATACTGGGAATGAAGAGAGGCTGTGCAAGTTCTGTGCAAACCTGCCTGTCACTGCAACAACAGACAGATGCTGCAGTGTCCATTGATATAGGAGTGAGTGAAATTACTTCAGACCTGTACAAGTTTGAGATGTTTTATACTTAAGTATTTAAATTCTCTGCTTCTTTCTTTTGATACCACTGCATTTCAGAAGTGACCACTGCAATCTTTTTACTCCAATACATTTGAAAAACAGGAGAAAATAAAATAATTGTAGATTAAAATTGTAACTGAAAAATAAATATTTTTTTTTTGTGCCTTCCCAATTTTATCTGTTGGGTTAAAAATTGATATTACCTGGAATAGGCTTTAAAAAACAACATTTTTTTCATATTTTTTATTTATTTATATATATTTTTTTTTTAAATTTTCATTTATGTCATAAATGTGGTAACTGGAGAACTGGAAAAACTATTTTACAAATTTGGGCAAAAGACTTTGTATATCCAGCTTTGGGGAATTGTATAATTTCATTTGAAACTCTCCCAAACAGGACATACAAGGTGGATCACATAGATGAATGAAGTAAAAAGCACTTTTTAATGTTGCTAAATCATGTACATTTTTAAGACAATTGCATTCCAGAATCTTCTGTTTTTTCTTCATTTTTAACTCCCCCAAAAATGGTCTTAGAGTTTTTTCACTGTTTCGTGAACACTTTTATGTCTCCAGTTAGACGATTTTCATAATTGATACATTAGACCAGTAGCAGATCCATATTAACAACCTGACAGGAACCATTCTTCACAAGTACTACTTTTGAAATATATTTTACTGCTTATACTTCCATTGTTTTACTCAAATCGAGTTTTTACTTCTAAGATTGTAATGGAGCATTTCTTTATTGTGTCCTACATTGCTACTTTAGGACATCTTCCTCCACAGCATGGTTATTCTACCATGCACAGTGAGTTATGAGACAGTCTGTATTTTCTTAAAGTTGAGCTATTCAGCTGTCACACAGCTTTAAATTGCATGGGCTTTACTTATTATACTGTAGGCTAATCTATACTATGTAGCTGTGTTAACATCTGTTTTGGCAGGTAAAAAAAATTTCTATTTCTGTGTATTTCCACTGTATAACGCTCTCTGGTGTGGCACAGTGGCTGTATCATTATTCAGGGCTGCCACTAAATCATGTTTCATGACTCTGTGGCAATAGCGGGAGGAGGAAGTGAACAGTGGGAGGGCAAAATTGATAACCATCATGGACTTTGCTCTATTTATCCTACAGCAATTAAAGGAGGAAGTGCACACAATGATGTCTGGAGGACTGCAGCAGAGGTGGGTGGGGAGCTGTTCTCTCTCTCACACACACACACACACACACACACACACACACAATGTACCGTTTTAATGTGCACTTACAGAGTCTCGAGGTTCACTAGTCCAGCAAAACAGTTGCCCCCAATCTCCTTGATTCTGTTATTATGGAGGTGCCTGGAAGAATAAAGACAGCCTTCCACTTAAACACAGGTTTCATACTAGGAAGCATTTTATACCACAAATTTACATACAGTATATGATAGACATAAAACAATCCTTCACATCCATCATGGGTGAGCACTCCTCCGTCAGACTACTTTTACAACGTTCATAAAACTGATCCTCCTCTCTGAAACTAATTATAATGTACAGTGCGGTGGGTGAATCAGGTGTTCAGCGTAGACTGTGTGTGTGTTTGCAGTTGGCTTCCCCTGCCTAATACATTCAACATCTTTTCTTCCTGTTTATTCTAATGTGTTTATGCAAGCTCTGCAGCAGTGACTCTTAATGTGCATGTGTGTGTCTGTTTGCAAAAGTGTGTTTGTGCGTGCGCTCGCGTGTGTGTGAATGACTAACAGTAGCCAATAAAAATCTGATCGTAAAATGATCCCGCTGACTCATAATGCACTACATACCATGCATAAAACAACAAGATAATCTAAATTTTCCATTGCTGCTCCGAATAAAGAGCTCATGCCCATCCTGGAATATTTTAGCACGCATGGAGCAAACCGTTTTGTTGACTTGGTGAATGAAGACTGTGAAAATAATGACAACATTTGTGTTTGTAATTGGATTAACAGAGGTTCTGAGCACACTTACAGTGCTGGAGGAGCACACGGTTACTTTGCATTGATTTTTATTAGAAGAATTATGGCTTTTTAATTGATAGAGCGGTATTGACTTGATGGTAATGTTGATTTCTAGAGACGAGGGGTTATTAGCTTTTAGAAGTTTTTTGGTAAACTTGGATATACATACATGCAAAAATGCATAAAACCCAAAAACAAACAATGAAATTGTGCGATCACACAGAGGAAGCATCAAACTGATATTGTTAACTACCTTTACAAGTCTACCAGCTTGTGCGTGTGTTTTACATGTTTACTTTCATCTTAAGAAACATCCTGATCTATTTCACACCCAACTTTCACTCCACTTTCGACTGTTCCCCCGGGTCATTCTCATAAACAAGCCCTGTTGTCAGTCGGTGTGTGTGCTTAATTAAGGTTTTGAAAAGCACACCAGCAGGTTGTTCCTGTTGAGCTATTTCGTGTTTGGGTCTATGAAGGACGGCTCAAAAAAGTTCTCCTGGCTCGCCTGTGGAAGTTTAATCACTCTGACACATCTCATTAGTCAGACGGTGCAGATTTGATAAGAATTCTCTACCTGCTTGTTCGCAAAGTTGGGGGCATTTTAAGGTTCTGACTTAACTACCAGAAGAGTTTAACAAGGAAGTGACATAGTGAGTACCTTCAAACATCGTGCCCAGTCTCATTCATGGGTGCTGTACGTCACAAGAGGCCAGAAACATTCATTTGAAATAAACAGACATTTTGGTAAAGGCGATAAAACAGCAATTTAACACTAACTTACAGCACAACTAGACTGGTGAGGTTTGCGAAGGCATTGTCTGGTATGTAGGAGATGCGATTCAGTGCCAATGTGAGAGCCTGCAGGTTAGCCTGGTGTCTCAGAGAACCGACGGGGACCTCTGTCAGGTTGTTATCGTCCAACCACAGGTGGCGTAGTTGCTGAAGGCCTTCAAAACTGTCTTCTGGAACTGTGGTAATGTGGTTCGCATCCAGGCGGCTGCAGGACAAAATGGAAAAAGAGAGACAAATCCAATCAATGTGAGGTTTAAGCAGATTGGAACCTATGACACTGTCATGAAAACACTCTTTTGCCTCCACAAGACATTTAACTCTATCCTTCAATTTATCATCTTGTTACTTTCCGTGGTTGGGGTCATAGTGGCTTTATGGTGAGAGGAGGAGGATGTTGCCTAAAACCAGAAGATTCCTCTAGCGCCTCCCGCAGGATGCAGGATTCTCCTCAGCTAGCTGTATGTAGTACATTAGCCTGCACACCATACACCTCATTTTTGTCTTCACCGCGATTGAGGCAAAGATGTGGAGTAGGGCTCATTAGAGTTCATACCTCCACCAAGGCCGAACAAGCCTAGATAAAATGTAAAAAATAATACAAACCCCAATTCCAAAAAAGGCAGTGAAAGCTGAGACTTTTACACACTGTCTCGACTTTTTTGGAATTGAAGTTTGTATGATAATAAAACCTCTAGGATGGGGAGAACATGGACACTCCACACACAAAGGACCGGGGCCAGAACAGGGATTTGACTCACAACCTTCCTGCTGTGCTAACCACTTCGACACTGTGCTGCCCTAAAGAGCGGAGGAAACGACTATAAACAGCACACTAATGTTGATTTATGCAGATTTCAATCTGATTATGCCACTTTCTTTGTGTTTAAAATTGCCTTAATAATCGCAATAGCATCAATGCTTTAACATAAACGTAAAAAGAGTTACCGTGTCCTGGATTTGCCCTCACTTCTCAACACAATTAGCCTCAGCCTGTATACTGTGCCTCTCTCTTTAAAAGGTGTCTGCACAACCTCAAATATTTGGTTCAATGTGGCAGGAGCTCAACAACATCTACGCAGACTGCAAAATGTCTAAAGAATGGCTACTTGTAGCCGCAATCTCATTCTCTGGACATTACGCAACTCTCGTATCTGTAGGAGAATGTTGGAACAAAGACTAAACTGGCAAAGATTGATATATTAACTTTGTATCTCCACTCCCTCGCTGCAATACAACTCACACTAGTGCTGCCACTGTAACGGACGATCTCATAATCTCTTTACCCTCGCATGTGAAAACCCTGAAACCTGACCCCCCCACACACCCCCCACCTAGGGCTCATGAATGGTACAAGGCATCTTTCTCCCCCACAGAAGAGCAGCACCTACTTCTAATTACCACTAGGAGGTTGAGGGCTTTTTAGCTGCTCAATGATTTGTAATTAGAGTAAATCTGATATAACATCAACATAGAGCAACTAAAAAATTAAAATACACATAATGCAAAAAGCCTCAACTTTCAGGTGATACATAATAGCTCAGGGTCTTATTATAGTATAGTAAATATAATATAGTGTAGTTTAGTGTTACTGTGTTGACTGTTTCACAATGGCCTGAAAACTGAAAGGTGTGACGTAAGTAATGAAATTCTTATCTCAAAACACTGGTATGCCGGTAAAACAAAAGGAATAATCAGTAAAGCAAAAACATTTGAGCATTCTCGAGGATGCACAATCTTATTAGATTCTTTTCAAGACAGTGTTTCCCTTGGCTGTCCTCCCTCCCCGACTGTCTCGCTCTCCCTCAAAATTCCTCAAGTGTCTGTGCTGGAAGAAAAACAGCCTTGATTGACACTTAGCTCTCCGAAGCTTTACACAAACGAAGTCCCGGCTCTGCCAAAGCATATGACTTCAGCTACAGACCTTAAAACCCTCACGGAGACAAGACATCTGTTAAAAGGAAAGAAGAGAGCAGGAAAAAACAGAGAGGGGAAGTAAGGGACAAGGGGAGGCATACGGAGGGGTGATAATAGTTGAAAGCTGGATTTTCAGCACGTTTTTCCAGCTGGATCTGTTCCTCCATTAGTCCCTG
>OMOW01112138.1:0-10777 GCA_900312555.1 Lamprogrammus exutus
AAAACTGAAGGTAAAACTATAACAAAAGCATTTAATTAATAAAAATTACATGATTCAAAACCGAAACTGAAATTAAAAATAACAGCTGGAATAACAAAAATAACACACTACAAAAATAACTATAATAGAATTAAAATTGATGCAAACTAAAATCTCTGTAGTCCATATCAGCCCCTCTAGCCATCCCTCCTCTCTGAATAGTCTAATCAGCAGTCACTAATGACACCGAGGGTCAATGCGGAGCGGAAAAACTGCTCGGGCAGACTGCAGGGCTTTCAGATTTGACTGGTTTGCAATGAGAATTTTCACTTTTGCTCAAAATACTTCCTATGAAGAGTTTAATGGTTCAACATTTGACTGAGACATTTGACCACACAACTTTTAAAAAGTGTTACCTTTACATTTTTTCTGACTGAATTTAAAGAATGTTTCCCAATTTTTATGTACACTTTCTATGTAATGTACAGATAGATTAGAAAAGATTTTCTATATAATAAAAGGTAAACAACAAAGAGAAAAAACAGGAGTCCACTATATCAATAAAGAGATTATTTGATATTTTTGTTTGTCAATATAGAGTTTTCAATGTTTATTAAAGCTTTGCCACTATTCATAATAAGTGTGTTTTCTGACCTTCTGAAACTCAATCTAAATAAAATGGTGAAGGTCACCAAATATAAAACAAAAATAGAAATGGTCAAAAACTTAGAAAACTGAACATTTTACAAACTTTTAACTAATTTTTAAATTAAAACCTAAAGCTAAAATGACCTTGGTGTGATGCTAAGTGTATCTCAGATGGTTTAGTAAACTAGAGCAAACCGCTTTTCCTCTTGCGCTATGCACATGCCAGACCCCTGAACAATGTGTCTGCCAAGTTTGGTGGCGATTGGAAATGGTGCTCGTATTGACGGACAAACAAACACACACGTGCTCTCCAATTATAGTAGATAAGAAAGATAAGATACGATTAAGATAGAAACACCAGCAACCTCAACTGGTCACTCTGACCTCTGTTCTTGTTTTCTCTTCTTGCTCTTATTGTTACTTCTGTTTTAGAATTTGATTATTTGCTCACCACCTTTTACTCCCACATATCTGTCTGTCTAGTTGTTCAAATAAGAATCGTGAAGAGGATTTGAGAAGAATCAATGAAGTCGAAATGATAACCAAACCTGCTGAGGATTCCCTTTTTATTCCCTTCTTCCTCTTCCTCTCCCTGCAGGAGCCTGCCGTTGGCGAGGAAGGGGGCTGTGTCCAGCGCTCTGTACATGTCCTGGCTGGAGGCTTTGTCCAAGGACCTGCCACCGATCCTGCTGGTCCGTGGCAACCACCAGAGCGTCCTCACCTTCTACTCCTAAAACACTCACACACACGTTTTTAATGCTCACAACCTCTGTCTGCATGTGGGAGCAGACCTATACACACACATCCCAGACCGGTCCAACTTTAAGGTGCACCACATACACTCCAGTGACAGCAGATTCGCAGCCATTAATGGAAATAAAGATAGTAACATTCATAATGACGAGGGAAGTCATATGGGCTAAGAAGAAAGGTTTCCTCACAAAATTTTTATTCGATTTGTTTGGCTCAAAAGTAGCTGTGCACAATGTTCACATCCTTGTTCATATTGCTGTTATTTGGAAAATCTTGATGTCATACTTGTTAGGTTAATTCAGCCAGTTTTTATATTTGTGATGCAGCAATAATCACCTTATTTTTCCTTTATGTCGGGAGAGAAGCCTGCAGAATGCTTTGAAACACCCTCTAAAGCCTTACGGATGTGCCTTCCACTTGAATCAGATGGAATAATCGATCTCTGTCCAGATTGACAATGATGGATAATAGGTTTTGTTATTGAGTTTTAAATGTGATTAATTTTTCGCTGAGAACTGTATTCATGTGAGTGTATTGTATGAATCCACTCACATGAATACATGTGACATTTATTAAGTAATTAGTTGTTTATCTTTTTTGTCCTAATCATTTTTTTGGTCGTGTTTTTTGAGTCTTCCTTTTTAAACCTCAGATATACTGTATGTCAACACAAACACAATATCGCTTTTAGGTGCAGCTGAACGGTGCCTGAAATGTGTATGGGTCTTATATTTAAGATGATTTGATGATTTCCTGTTTGTTGGAAATGAAAAGATGTGAAGCTGGTTTCTGATTGGACCTGCTAAGTGACTAAAGTGTTTTATTTTTCCATGCGCTCGTGTACGACACGGCTCTACCCCTCATACTAAATCCTTTGCCTTAATGCTAACCAACGATTGTCATTAGTTCCTTTTCTTGTATAAGCCATAGTGGCTCGATGATTGATGGTAAATGCTGACAGTGATCCATTGATGATGTAATCACTCCTTCAGCAAGTGGTTTCACTCAAATATGCTTTGATTGTCTTTCCATTTCAAGAGCACCCACACTCCATGATTCTGATAGCTTCCTTTCGGTTTGTTGCTGTAAAGTTATGGTGAACACACTTGAGCATAGCAGTAGTGTTTAGTGCTCACACTTGTCTATGTGCCTGTCTGGCTGCTTATCTGCCGTCTGGGTGTCTGATGGACGGCTACTTTCTCGTCACACAGCCTGGGTGTTCAAAAAGGCCACACAAGCTTCAAACAGGTAGATTGTGGCATTAGAATATGGAAGCTGAGTTAAGATATACCTCTATGCATATATGAGCTTGTGTTGCCATAGTACGTGTAATAAAGCCTTTACACTCCTTCATGTGAAAGGCTTGGTTCTCCCACCCTTTGCTTTTTGTCTTCATCAGCAGTGGATTGGTTAAATATGGAGCCTTTTTAAGAAGAAAGCCATGTACAGATAGTTTCAGTTACAAACACATGTATTCCCAGTTATACCATAGACACTACTTGATCATTGCATTATATTCAGATAATACTGCCCGTACCAATGTTTTAAGTGAATACTCTTACCAAGGCTACAGCCTCTATGTTTCAGAGTGGTAAATGAACATTTTAGGTTGGATCTTGCCAACAGTTTTTGTTTAGAGCATATTACCCTAAAATATGGATGATTAGTGCTTAATTTCTAGAAAGTGACCATAGGATAAGCACCATCTAAAATCTCTAAATTAAAATACTATGGATTAACCCGTTCTGTTGAAAAGGTAAAACACTGAAGCACACAGAGCAGAAAACTGCTGCTGCACTGCCACCAATAGGCAGAGTTGAGCTACAGCTAAGTTAACAATCTTTATTCGAGAATTGTGATGAAATGTTTGATCGTCAATCCAAACACTGGGTCTAGATCAGTATGAGACACCTCCACCTACTCAGTGTTGGGGATTAACTAGTTACAAGTAGCTAAAGTACCAACTCAGCTGGTTTTTCAGTAGCTTGGTAGTAGCTCAGCTATTTGCAAAAAATGTAGCTTTTTCAGTAACTTGTAACAAAATTTGTAATTTTTGTCATCACCTGACTCAAAAACAGACTCTTTTTGAAATCCTACTGTAATTGTTATGAAATACAGTGCAGAAAGAAAGATTTTTATGTTTCTTTAAACATTTTCCACATTTTTCTGCTTATTTGCTTTGAGAGTAAAATGGCAAAAATATTTAATATATCCCTGTGAAGTAGCTTCAATGTAGTTAGCTGCTTTTTCTCAGGCGTTTGTAGCTTAACTACTTTAAATCTTGGAATAGCTTGTAGCTCAAAGGCTACTGTTTCAAAGTAGCATCCCCAACACTGCATCCACAGCCAAAATATTAATCTTGTGACCAAATGCGGTCTGCAACAAAATTGACGGTGGCAGAAATGTAAGACCAAATTCTCTGACTGCCTCTACAACCTAAGTCTACAAATTAGATGGATGACAAGTTGATGACGGGCTTCTTCCTGCTGAGTCTTCGATTCAGTAGACTTTCATCACAAAATTTGACACTCATCAAACTTGATATCCTACCGTTCGACACAAATTTTCACTAAGATTTTATTAAAGCATCTCAGTGTGACCTGCAGTGAACTTGTAAGATTGCTGTCATTACGGCAAGTCAGCTTGTCAGTTAAGCAAAACAGATTTATTCTATTAACAGCTGATAGAAAACACCTGCACTGATATCATGAAATGTAGGCGTGGCCAAAGGTGCACTGCTTGAAAGTTTCAGCCTACAGGGGGCGATGCAGTAGCATTTTACTACTCTGTATGTTTCAGAATTAAATTAAACTTTAGTTAAAGAGCACATGACCCTAAAATATGAATAAACATTATTAAACCACACTGCCCCCAGCAGTTACTGAGAAATAACACTGTAGAGACAAACTGCACAGCTCATAGTGGATTATTCCTGAATCTACATTTGGTGTGAACCAAAGCTATTTCCTAACAACACGTGGTCTAATGGCTGCTGGATTATGGGTTTAGATTAGAAACTGCCACAAATGAATGGAATAAAACAGGGTTCTTTTTAATGTCTCTGCTTTTACCTGAGAAACAGGCAGTTTTACATTTTAGCTTTTTCTTTCCATATATTCTATATGCAATTTTAAAAGATGAATGTGACACAATGCTTAGGTTAGTTGAATGTACTGTATAGTAATGAACACTAGGAGTTAGTATTCATAGTTTGTCTTCCATTCTTATTTATCGGAAGTGTGTAGATACAGAGGCGCAGTCGAGCATGCTGTGTGTCGTACCGCCGCATCCATCATGTGTGAGCTTCAGCTGCAGAATGTGAACGCAATTTCTCACATACACTCATACGTGTTCCGCTTGTGGGTGAGGTGGTGTGTATATATGAACACAGTATATTTGCATTTTATACACACACGCAAATACATGCACATGCAGCGTAGTCAGATTTTCCACATGTGAAAAGCATGGATGAAGCTGAGGAGTGAAAGGCAAAGTGAAAGATACTCTGATTCAGTCATAGCATCCACCTGTGCTGACTTTCAAAACAGTGATTTCGGGGGAAATGTTAAACCAGGCTATATGTGATGTTGACTCGGCATACATGCTACATAATGTACTTTATCAATCCGGAACTTTACATACAATACACACCAGGGGGCAGCGTGGGCCCTGATAGAAATCACTCCTTTTCTGCACCAGAACACCTTAAAACCACTTCTGATTTCACTCAAACAAAGACGGTAACAGTCCAGCGTTTTATAGTTATTTCGTGAAGGTGAAATAAATGGTGTCCGTGGTGACAACAACGGTATGTGAAAAGTTAAAACATTTGATCGGCTTTTTGTAACTGTCAGTTTTCTTGTTGTGACAGTGTTGGCATTACTACCCCCTAAAAAAAGGATGTGTCCTACCAACTTTTCAAATGAACGCAGGATTTGTGTGGTAGCCGTCTTTCGTACACATATTGCAGAGTTAACATCAAATATAAATCTGGCCTCAGGGGGGCGGTATTGTGTGCTATAACTGAATGAGTTTGCTTAAAGTGAAACGAGTTGAGTGGGCTGCTGTGAATCATTAACCTTTCATTACTGTTACAAAGCAACATCACAGACAACAACACGGGTTATTCTATATTTGTATAATAAGTAAATATGTAAGCCTATATATACACACATAAGTGTCCAGCCGGGAGGGGTTATGTGTCTTTGATATACATTAAATGAAACAAAAAATCCTGTCAAACTTTTACAACCAAATGGTGTTTGTGTTTTTTCTTCATTATTGTCTCTTTTGATTCAGCAGTTGAACTGACTGACGGATCCACGTGTCACGTTTCATCTATTGTTCCATAACGTGACGCGTCTCAGTCGCTCCATGTATTTTTGCCAAAGCCCTTCGCTCCTCTCCAGCTCTACATCTGTCGTGTAAAGCCACGATGATGGATAATGCTGTAAAAAAGAAACACATCTGAATCACTCATGAAAGTCAAACTGTAAATAAACTTGGTAATCTAATACCATAAAATAAACGAGTGGAATAATGTCAAATTTAATATAGGGAAATATATTTATTTTAGTTTAGAATTTTCCCTGAGTGTATTTCTTGGATATTTCAGTTTTGGTTGTAAGTTAATTGCATGTTGATTTTCTTTTGGTTTTATGGCTTTTTGATTTAAAACAGATTTTGTGTTATTTCTCTTTCATTCTGTGTTTTTATCCTTTCAAATCTCACTAAAGCAGTTAAGCAGTTTAGTGCTGCTTTCACACACACGTGGAGGGAATGTAGCAGCCGGGTGAAGCAGTTGTGTTTTGATACAGTTATCAGTCACAGATATGCTTTTTTTCTAACATTTTAACATGTATGATTACCAATACTTTGTACTTGCAATAAATAAATGAAATCAGTCTCATTTCATGTGGTCTTTTTTTCTTTTGATTTAGCTTCAAACATGACGATGAGACCTTTCAAGAGATATTCTGGCAATTTATAAAGATTTCTTTTTTTTCAGGAAAATTACTCGTACAACCAGGTAATTGACTTTTTGTTGGAGCATATTTGAGATATTTGCCATTCACTTAGCATGTCTGTAGTAGCTGAATGTACCACTATATGGAACACGTGGAAAGGCTACTCTACATGAATTTCTAAATGTAGTTGGCCACAAAGATGTTTGCCATTGCCTCAAAGCGTTTTCCTATGGCCTTTGACCCTGAAACAATTTTATTTTTCATGGATTAATATCCTATACTTCCTGGTGCCTTCTCACCACGTAACGTGAAATAGCTGAGAGAATGTTGCAGAGATATACATGCAGGGCACTGTAAGGAAAAGTAGTGCTTAAAAAAAGTTATTTTACAATTATAGCATAACAGTTTTGGTTTGGTTTTGGCATAACTGTTTGGGTATCCAGAAGAACTTAAATCATGGTGTGCATAACTTCTATCTTTGTGCTGCTGAAGAAATCGCAAAATGCCTCCATTCAAAGGCCTACGGAGGTGGTGAGTGAATGCCAAATATCTCAAAAATCCTCCAATTTACAAAAAAGCAATGTCGGAGACCCAGTGATTACATTTTGTAAAACTGAGCATATCACTTTAACATCAGCAGCACCTTTTCATGTGTTCGCTGAGTCCCATGACTTGTGCTGCCTTCAAATCAAGGTTAGATGTCAGAATTTCCCAGTTGACAATTCGGACTGCCTAACTTCAAGCATTCCTCTACTCACAACATCACATGTAAACAAGAAACCCTGGCTGAATGCAAGAAGCTCATCTTCATGTGGCAACTGTGTGAATATCTGGAATGTCAGCAGAGCATTTAATTGTAAACCACAATGAAACAATAGAAGGAAAACAACGAATAACACAACAGGCTGCAACACATTTTATTTGACATCCAATGTAGCATATTACCCTATACAGCTGCATGTGTTGGTATATCACTTAATCAAGTACAGTCTTCATTTAGAGATTTTTTTTAAAAACTATTTTTATGCCATTTGAAAACTGTCATTCTCATTGTAACGGGGCTCACTTAAATTTTACAATATAGTAAAACAGAGTGACTCACAAAGATTAATTCATTATCTCTAATTATACAGAGGATAACAATTTAAAAAGCGTTCCTACTCTGCAACAGGACAGCTGGGTATAACAGTGTATCAATGAAGCTAATAAATAGTCAGCACAATCCATAAAACTCTTATAAATACATCACACTACATCAGGCATTCAGGGCCAAACCCTGCCCAGTCTCCCCTCTGCCCTCCACACTGTGTTTATGTGACTCAGATCTCGCTAATAGCTGGAGTCCATCTTGCCAAGCGCGAAGCACAATCACGTGTCAAACAGCGCTGTGCGCCATCTGCCGAGTGCGGGGCTGAGAGCCGTTTCACCTTAAGCAGGTGAGCTCTCTGACACGGGGTTTCCCCTTACGACTGAATCCTGCTCCAGCGCCACATGTAGGCGTGGCCTCCCATTAAAGGGGCAGCCCAACATTAGCGCTGCTGCATCATTTCAGCCATGATGACTGACGGGGAAGTTGGGGAAGATGGATTTGGTCTTGGCAAGGACACAGAAGATGTTTCCAAGTAGGAACTCCGACTTTGAGTGCAGTTCTGTCGCACTTTTTCCAGTAGGAAATTATTCAGTTCTGAGATGTCCAAAACACAGCATTAGACCCCATTTGGACTCAAGTCCAAGTTTATTGTTGTTAACAGAAACAAAGTAAAGTGATAACAAAAGCATTCCATTAATAAGATTTAAGACAACACAAAAAACTTAAGTGAAACAAAAACTAAACTGAAATTAAAGCAGAGCACTAACTGAAATACAATTTTTTTTTAAATAGTTGGAAATGAAAATCTGTTTTGAATTTAAAACCCAATAGCCTGTCTGTGGTCCATACCAGCCTCTCTACCAGCCGCCTGCCTCTCTACATGTCACTAATGACACAGAGGCTCAATGCAGAGTCAGAGACTAAACTCAAACCTCCAGCTTGTCACAATGAAAAACTGCTAAAATAGAATCTAAATGATGGAGCTCGTCAGTAATAAATAATAAAAATAGAAATGGGCAAAAACTCATAAAACTAAACTGATAATGAAACAAAATTTGAAAATAACATTGAAATAAAAACTAATACAAATAAATGAAACTAAAATGACCTTGCTCAAGTCACAACGTTGCTGACTTAAGACATGACACATAAAAAAAAGACTTGAAACTTGACTTTAACACCACTGACTTCTGAGTTCATTAGGACTTCAGCTTTTGAAATCTCTCTCTCTCTCTCTCTCTCTCTCTCTCTCACTCTCTCTCTGTCTTTCTCTCTCTCTCAGGTGTTGGTTTACGCACACATGTAAGTGATCCAGGGTGTCGTTATGAATAATTACTGAGTTTGCAGGACGTTGTGCATACGTGTCTCCAGTCCAGCTCGTCGAGTCTGTGTGTGAGGATGGACATCTCTGTTCTACCGAACAACAACCATCCACAGAAGTTCCTGCAGCTGGATGTTGGGATGCTTCCTGCCACTCATGGCATGTTCCAGGTTGGGGCTGTCATGTCCAGTCATATACACTGGCAGAACAGGGTCTACTTCCAGGTATGTGTCATGCTGACGACTACACACGTGGACAGGTCAGAGCAGAGCAACACATTTTCCTTAACCAAGACATTTTGACTTTATTTGTCGACTGTAGTGCTTTGGTTTCCTTGTTTTGTCCAGTTGAAATGATCAATCTGAGCTCCCTGCTTATTAGATAGTGTAGATATCTTACAATATTAAGGCTTGTATCTTGACAGCAAATATAATAATGCAGGCTCAAAATGTTGGTTATTTTGGATCCAAATTAGTCACCACATGAAGGAACTTGTTGAAACCCCAATGTCTTAAACTTGTCAAAGTTTCTATATTTAATAACTGGTAGAAGCTCATTTAACAGCAATAACCTGCACCAAAGCTTTCCTGTAGCTGCTGATTAGAATTTTATACCATTCCTCCTACAAAAATGCTTCACTTCATCAACGTTTCTGCAAGAACATCATACAGCATCTATGTGGGGTAAATGTGTGGGAAGGAGAAAGTTATTATGTATTAATGAGATCTTCAGGACATCATGGACATTGATGAAGCTAGTTTGATGTATTTTAAACTAAGAATGACATACAAAGATATAATTAAGTCATTAATATGGAGGCATGGGCTGTGATATATTATTGGTTGTGACACCTGAAGTGGCATCACTACCTCCACCAAAACATCAGGGAGGGCTTCACATCAGCCCTGACAGTATGGAGTCTATGGAGTCTATGGAGTCTGCGTACCGGTGCCACTTCAGCAGTCACTCGGTTTATTTTTAGCCCACGCCACTTAAAATGTGTAATCAAATCAGGGGTTTGCTTGTTTTCTGAGGCAGAGGAGCCCATTGATGTTATTATTGGAATAGACAGGGAGAGCATCTGAAAACCTGCACCAGGATCAGGTGCAGCCAGTGTCCCATTTCTGCGCTGTGCCTGGCAGCGTTACTATTGCGTGCCCGCAAGATAATAACTTGTGGCCATGCATTATAAGTTGTGTCCACAAGCATTATTTCTTATTAATGAAGGATGTCACCGCTCCTCTTCTGTAGGACAGAGTGTTCAGGAGGTTCTGAATATTTCTGCAGGTCGTCTGATGGAACTCGTGGCTTCTTCTTCACCTCCGACATTATTGCATGTTGTGCTCTTGCTGGGCTCCTTACAGAGAGCAGCAACAGGACTAAATTTCTCCATTTGTAAACTGTTTGTCACCTTGTGGATTGATGAACACCCAGGTCTTTTGATGCTTTTGGAGAGTTCTTCTGCTAAGCTCCCCTGAAATGAGTTTTGATAGGGTCAAAGGTCACATGAACAGATGTTTGCTGAGAAGGGCAGATTCTGACTGTAATCAGACTTTATCTTTTAATAGAGCAGGGCTCCATTACAACACACATCCAATCTCAAGATGAAAATATTTACGCAATTTAAAACTTCAATTATACTGCAATTAAGTCAATAAATTGTTTTTTTTTTCAAACGTCATGTATACATCTAAATATGATTGAAATCAGCACAAATAAAAAGATCATTAGATAGTAAATCAATTTATTCAGACATGTAAACATCTTGATGAGAGTATGCTGCCTCCTCGTGCATTTCCCCAATGGGCAGACTCGCCTCATACAGCGATTACACAACACATCACATTTACACGGAGAACTGCAGAATCCTTCTAATTCTGTCCGTGTATGTGGCTTAAACACATTTTTGCCTTAATTGCAGTACAGACAAATAAACCCTTTAAGAAGACTGAGTTCATCTATTTTTGTTTCTTGGATGAAGGTCAGAAGACATTTAATGAGTAATTTACAGCAGAAATC
>OMOW01112139.1:0-11695 GCA_900312555.1 Lamprogrammus exutus
TCTTTTTATGTCTTCCCCCACCCCTTGTACCCCTCCCCCCCGGGCCTCATCTCCTCCTTCCTTTGTCCCAGTGGCAGTTCAAGCCGAGCCTTTAAGGTGGCAGGTTTGACCGTGCTGGTCTGTCTGCTGCTTGCTGGCCAGGCCCTGACAGCCTACTTTGTCCTCAGCCAGAGGGGTGACATCCAGTCTCTTGAGGAGCAGGGCCGCAACTTGAAGGCAAAGCTGCAGAGAGGAGGAGCTGGTGAGGAAGCTGTCGCAGTACATTCTGCATTTAGCCAACTGTCTCTGTGTGCACAAGCAGAATAAAATGTATTTGTCAGTGTTATTGTGAGCTGCCAAATATTAGAATGCCATGTAAAACAAGGGACAAACTTCTACTCAACTAAGTACTTCATTAATTATCATTGTGTTGATTCAGCCTCCTTTTCCAGACAATTGGGCCACGTGTGAATTGTTTGAATTTTTCCATAGTTACATGAATGTGTGAAGAGAATGGATAAGGGGAAAAACATAAATACGGCTTTCATTTTTTAAATTATGAGAACTATTGTCACAAGCCTGATCTACCAGACTGGAAAGACTGGATTGGACTGGCCTCCGTAGAATCTGACTGAACCCAAATTCTCCTCATTCTCTGCTCGCTCTGCTCTTTTGATCTTCTCATGTAGCCAATGTTTCTGACTCACTTTCACTTTCTCCTCTTGAGTCAGTCAATCACTGTTCTCCCACCTTTCTTACTGTCCTGTTTGTGTTTCTCTCTACAGCTGGTGTGCCTGCGCAGATCCACATTCCCATGGACACCATGCTCATGGATAATTCTGTCGTTGAGGTGAAGTGAATATGATTTATGGCATTAGTTCAGACTAGTGATGTATAAATCCTGGGAAACGCTGAAATTTCAAAAGCTTTCTTGCAGGCTTAAACATTTAAAGGCTTCGTCCAAAGCATCAAAACTGATTTGAGGAGATTTCATTTAATTTTGTTTCTTTTCCAGCCTTAATACGGTGACATTGGCCTTTCTCTTCTCTTCTGTCAATGTTTTATTTTTTGGAAACCAAATTCAGATGTGTTTTGCTTTGTTTTATTGTTTGTATTTCAGGAACACCTCACTGAGATCCCAGGACAAACAGTAGGTAAGTACACACTGCATACAATATTGTATATCTATATACTGTATACTGTATGATCCCTTTACTCCAAAGTTCAATAACATCATTGTCCACTCTTTTCTCCCAGACATTATTAATCACCTAGCTTCTGAATCAACTAGGTCAAACCTGATTTCTCTCATCTCCTCTCCTCCAGACACTGAGAAGGCCACCCAATGCCAGCAGCAGGCTGCTGGTCTGCTGACGGTGATGCTGCAGAGCTTCCGCCCCGCCTGTGATGAACGAGGTCTCTACCGGCCCCAGCAGTGCTGGGAATCTAAGTGCTGGTGTGTGGATCCAGCCAGCGGGCAACACATCCCTGGATCCATGCGTCAAGGACCAGCTCCATGCAGCGCAGCTACAGGTAAACATACAGTACCTGCTGAAAGTAGATTTAGATGACAGCTTCACTTTTTATTGCTCTATTTCTTATTCCAAGTAATGGATTTATTTGACTTGGGAACCTCCTATTTTCTCAGTTATTTGCATTAACACATTGTAGTATTATTTTATATTATCATTTTATAATCACTAAGTCATTACCATAGTATTTTTAAGATATCAGTATCAGGAGCCATAAGCCCAAAAGCTGATTGGTGAAAACCCTGACAGCCTGATAAAATGGAAGACATACTGGATTACACTGCAGCAGTAAAGAGAAAACAGAAAAGTCCCACACACTCCTTGTTCCAGTTTCACTCTCCTTGCTGAGCAGATCCATTTTCATTGTGTTTTGGTGTTTTTATCTGCATCAAGCCTGAAAAAGAAGCTCTTGTTTAAACTTTAATGTACCTGACAGTCAGATCTCTTGCTTTGTAGGCATCCTGCGCCGAGCAATGGCTCAGCCTGGTCTCATGCATCTCGCTGGTGAGTACACATGGATGTTCTTCAGATTCTATATGTACATTCTCCTCATATGTTCCTAAACATGTGGTAGCAGTATGTACGTGGTTATAAGCCTCTGTGTATGCCTGGACGTGCCCTCTTTACACCTCAAGTATTATACTTCTTGAAAAGGAGGTCTTTAAGTATCCAACCTATTGGAAAATATACAGGAATGAAACTTATTCACGGGGAAATCTGTTTTTATTGCTGCAAAGTGAATGTAAATACATTCTTGATATCTACGCGTTATATTCTATAAGTTTGCGTGTCTCCCCGTTTTGTATACTGGCTCTCAACTCTGTATTCCATTGTTACAGTAGATAAATGTCTGCACACATGCAGCAGACATGCATCATGTATGTTTGTAACAAATTCTGCACTTTTCTTAAATCCTTTTTCTGTTCTTAGATGATTAATTCAAGCTGATGGAATCTCGTCCAGACAGCAGCAATGCTTCAGCTCCTCATCATGTTACCACTTTGACAATGATCATCTCTCCACCATACAGTATATCAATACTTTGTAAGCTCATCTGTTTAATATTATCACTACATGATCAAGTAGTGATCACTTACTAAATATCAACAAATCATACCTATCATTGATTTCTTAAGGGCTAAGTTTAAGCTTTTTTTAAATATATTTGTGATTGTTAAAAGTTATTTCATCCTTATTTTGTTGCTGTTTCTTACAGCCCATTTGAGCTCAAGTTATACCCTGATCAAATCACTTCGATTAAGAACACGAGTAAAAGCAGCAACACAAATAACCACGCAATCATACCTGCAAAACTGTATTTTCACTTTCTATTTTAATAACACAAATAAAGTTTTTAACATCACTTTGAATGGTTTTTATTTCTAATAAGCTGGTAAACCACACTTTATCATGCAATGATGAACAAGAGAAATAAACCCATGATAACGCAGCAAGACCTGGCCCAAGTGTTACATGTGACAGAAAGACATTACTTCTAAACAAAAGTAAAACCACACAAACACACAACAGGAAGGAAAATTACAAGCATGCAATATAAAGACGGCAAGGCGATGATTGTCAATTGGCACAAGTTGTTACTGGGTTCCACATACACATTATTCTAATAGTTTCCAGTTTAAAAATAAAGGATTTTTTTTTTTGTTAGACTTTGTGCGTTCATCTCAACAGCAGCAACTCAGTACCTGGGGTAACTTACGTTTTTGTCATTTGAAAACTCTTAGTGCAATTATGAATGTCTTTACCTGGGCATTTATGGTTTTCAGAGTGCAAAATAAGCTCCAGAATAATCACTGATAAGATATTTTCTGTGAGTCTGTAAAGATATATTACTGAAGAAACAAGCTGCACTAATCAATAATCAACCACTAGAGGGCAGAAATGGGAAATCCAATCCAAAATGTCCGTCCCTTCAAATGAAAAAAAGCAACAAAGGTCTCTGATGTGCAGATGTGAATACTAATTCATATAATTATTTTGATGAATTTACAGACAGCAAATACTACTTCCTGGATAGGGTTGGGGTCAGATAGTGATTATTGCAGCTTTAATTGTACACAAACCAGTTCATTCCCTCTTTTCCTGATGAATCTCGACACAACATAGTGCACATATAACCCTGACATTTTCCTATTTACACCACAATATGTCACTGATGGTTGAAAGTCAATAAACAATTATTTTTCAAGTTTTACAATAGAGCGATGTGTTCCCACTGATATTTAACAATTGCATTGGTACAGCACTGAGGCAACAGGAGGCTAAAAGAATATCAATCTCTTTATAAGTGTACATCAGAGGGTCCATCCAGGTGAATTATGTAACAAGCTCAACTTTTTTTTCAATCTTCTCAACATAATAGGTTTTTAGAACAAGTAGCAACAACGCTAGGCACATAAAAGTTACTTTACACTATCAAATTCGGTCTTCAAACCGCTCCAAAACACTTACAGTAAGTACTGAACCTGTGATGGAAGCACATTTTAGAAGATCAACTTGTGTCCAGCATATGAAATAAAAAGCCAAATCCCAGTAGGACAGGCTATTGCACACATGGTTAGAGATGATTTGATCAGGTCCCAAACAGAGCAGGCACCTTTAATACATATTTTATAGCAACGTTTTGTTCAATAACAACTGCAGCTTTATAATAATTAAAGCTATAACTTCAAAGTAACTTTTCACTTTGGTATAGATCAAAACTGATCATGAAATTTGGACCTGAAGCCGCTTGGTGGTGCATATACACACTACACCACAGACTTTGCACTAATACCCGAAAACAATACGAAAATAAACCAAAATCTAAAAAAGCTTTGCCAGAAAAGCACCATGATAACTGAAATGAGTAATTTTTATACACTAATTAGGCTCATCAATAAAATCTGGATCTAGAGAAAATATTCATGTTTTTCCAAAGCATACTGTTCCCATATGCAGCTCTCCTGGCTCCCTCATATGGGTGCCTTCCTTCTTCAATCCTCCTCTCCTCATTTGCGTCCTCCTTTCAGGTTGCGGATATAGTCTTTGATAGTGTTTTCAATATCGGGGATGGCATAATTCTGCGCTGCATAGATCCCTGTACACGTTCCTACGGCAACACCGAGCAATGCTGAGGAACGCAATCTAGCAACAATGTACCCGGCCAGAAAACCTTTGAGGAAGGGAGAAGCCAAGAGACTGCCACCCTGAAGAGGAAAGGAGGGTTTAGACTTGATCATTTGCGCTCAAAATCGTGTCCAGAAACCAGTGTTTTGTATTATGTCTACATCTGCAGACCAGCAGTTTTGTTTTGTTAGATTTTTTTTTTTAACTAACTTTGTTTATAAAGTAACCTGTTGCATGTTTGTGTCTGTGTGTGTGTCTTACTGGAGGAACCCCTGCTTGTATTTCATCTTCTACTCGTCTCTGGATATCTTCAAGTTGGTCCTTCAGCTCGACCAGGTCCTTCAGCTGGTCAATAGGATTCTAAACACACACATATCACACACCATGATCATACTTAGCATTAATATAACACTAATGACAGTGTTATAGATAATACAAGTTATATGACATGAGCACGAACATATATAGGTAAACAATGCCAGATAATCAAGATCATTTAATGCGGAACAGCCTTATTGATAGCAAATTACATTGTACTGAATAGCAATACACTAATAACCATAATAAGGTTGCTAAGCTCTTGGACTGCTTGAGAAAGTCATAATCTAGTTCGAGTTGTTCAAATCAAATAAATATATACAGACCCCCCTCCCCCTCTTCTACAAATGAACCGTCTAACATCAAGTAAGGTTAACTTTAAAGCAACAGAAAACTTCCTAACTAAGAACTAAGTCCGCTAACTCAGCGTTAGCATGAGAGTTAGTCATTAACGCATTTTCCCCCCTTATTCTTACACTGAATGGATGATGATAATTGACAATTATTTTATTCACAACACTGTGTTATGAAAATCCACGAACAGAATGTTAAATGTGGCTTTATTGAGCTAGCTGGCAGGTACGCTAAGCTAACATCAAAGTGCTACACGCTGGCATTGGGACAGCCTGTAGCTGCTAAACGTTAACCGATGACAGGTGCTACACTAAGCTACGTGTTGTCAATAAAGTCAAAATAAAACTTTGTAACTTAGTTAGAAAGTTAAGAACACCGACCTTGTCGTTTCCCATGATAGCTTCTTACTTGTTTATGTCTCTTCTTCTGGTTGTAACCTTTTTCAAAATGACGTTTACTGCCATCTGGTGGTCACACACGGGTATTACCTGTATTTGAGGTCTTCATAATGAATTTGTCATTTTTCATGTAGGCTGATTAAACCTGAAAAAACAAGTGAACATATTTCACCCCAAAATTTTAATATTTTGTTCACGGTGTGATTACAGACTGTTATTACAATTGGATACATTTTCTGGGGTTTTAACAAGCAGGAAACTTACAAAAACGACCAAGGACTTATTAGTTAAAGGTTTTTTTTATCTGTTCTTTTGACACAGACTCCACTATACATATATTGGATGAGGTCGAGCCAGGAATCTGTGCTGCAACACATCATGCACTGTGGGAATGTTATACATGGGACAAGGCTTGACAGTGAATGGAGAATGGCCTTGAGCCACCAACACCTTGAGCCACACGATTAAGTCTGTGATGTGATGAATCCAAGTAAACCATCATCGGATTCTGAAAGAATTTAGAATGCTGTGTGTGGGAACTGTAGTGCTTAGGATAGTTCTTACTACAGTTCTAAAAGACTCATGAAGGGGTTTTTTTTGCAACGTATTTATTGGTTTGGGAAAAAGATATACAAATTCCAGTGATTCTTTGTAACCATTTAGACATTTTCAAAATCTTTAGGTTTACAAAGCCATTTAGTTTAAATCTAAATTCTGCACTTTTGGCAACACTGCCACCAACCATTTCGCAATGTGGAACTCTTTATTATTCCCACTTGAATGCCCAATGTCACTGTTTAGCTTTATTATATCATGGATACTGGAGAATAAATATCCATATTTAGACTCGTACATGTATGAGAGGAAGCTGAAATTGAGCTGTCTAATTAACTCAGGTTTCTTCTGTACAAATTCTGCTGTCTGCTTGTGCTTCACTGGTGCAAGAGAGTCTGACTGGCCTTTGGTCTGAGAGAGAGAGAGATTGGGGAAAAGAGAGTGAGGTTGTGTAACTAATTAGAGGCAGAAGGAGAAAGTGACAGAAAAGTACTGAAATACTCTCATTAATCAGCGCTGCTACACTTGCAGCGAGGGTTTTTTTTCACCATCTGTGTAAAAACTCATATGAAGAAGGAAGAAAGACAAGAACTGTTGAGAAAAGAAACAGCATTTTCCACTGAATATGATTAAATGCTTTCACTGGGGCACAAGGACAGATATACTGTATTTAAATAACTGCTCCGTCCTGGGCCTTAGGGATGGTATTAAAAGGTTGCTCTATTCAAGCAGTTATTGAATGAGAAAGAGAAAGAGTAGACGAATAACAGAAAGACTCTGCCTAAAAAAGTAAATGGAAACGCAGAAAGAGAATGTTAAGTAATATAGAGAATACAGAGAACAAAGGAGTGTTTGGCTTCTCAGAAAGAAAGAGACAGAGAAGATAACAGAAACAGAAAGAGGAGAGATTACGTAGTATGTGCACGTTTCTGATTCGCATTGAGTTTAAAATATTGCTTTAGCCCCAAAGTGATTAATTACGCCTTGATAGGAGCACAATGGGCCTTGTGCAGTGTGTAAATCTTACACTCTGTGATTATATGTGATCACAGAATACAGCAACAGCTTCCATGTCCAATTTTAACACGCCGCTTTGTGTTGTTTTTTTTGTAGCACAGTAATTAATCCTCTCATTTTGCAGAACGCAGAATCCATTAACCTCGCCTCATTCAGGGTGAGGAGAGAGTAAAGATGGCAAACTGAAGTTCACAATATTTCATGAGCTGTTTGCTGGAAGAAGAAGAGGAACTTGACTGCAGGTGTTTTAAAGCTCGGGAGGAGTGATGGAGGTAAAGTCTGCCTGCTCTTCACTGCTGGTGATCACTCTGGGAGGGGGGTTATTGATTTGGGCTGAGGCATTTTTGGCTGACTAATCTTTGGCCACCGCTGCACAGGAAAGGTCACGGAAGCACATGGTGCAGTCATTATTGTGATTTGCTTTGGGATGATGGGACTCCACATGCCATAAATTTTGCGAGCAGATAATGAAATTATGTGTGGACATGCAAGGAAAATAACATCTGTCACCCACCGCAAGGCACAAGGTGTTTGAATGAAGCAGCAAAATGAGCCCAATATGAGCGTTTACATTTGGTAGAACAATAACGAAGGAGGACGGTATTAATTCTGTAAACAGTCAATCTGAGGGTAATTTATGTGGAGGAGGCATGCAGCTATTATCGGCATTATAATTCAAAGGCAGGGAACAGCACATAGGTCTCTATGGGGCATAAAGCAAATAATCCTGCAGCAGATTATGAATAGTAATCCAATAATCACTTTTAGTCCATTTAAACCTCACTGTTTCCCTAAGAACATTATTTATTTTATAGACAGTAAAGAGGGAAGGCTGGTGATACAAGAAAGATCCTAGTGGTTTAATAAGGAAGCTCGGGCACAATGAGTTTTGGTGTCACATCAGCTGCAGATTTTTAAAGGTAACTTAAGTCAAAGAAGACGTCCAAGCACGAAGGATAACTCTGCAGTCAAACACATAACTGATCAATTAAAGCATTCTTTTATGAGAATAAAAGCACAATAAGCTTAAACTAGATGATTGAGATTTTCAATATACAATTGATGTACAGTGCTTTGATATTTTAACTTGTTATTTTGGTCAGACAATGCAGGTGTTGAGTCTGACAGTGTGTGTACAAATTGCCCCATAGTTGCGCTGGTGCCAAAAGCACTGAGGTGCAGCTTCATTTCACTTTATTGGATCACAGTTGAGCCAACAGAGTGTAGCAAAAGCTTTTCATCCAGCGACCTTTGAGGCGTGTCACTGCCAAACTACGTGATGCATTTCCTCCTCGCCTCAACCTGCGAGCCTTTTAGCGCAGCTTGGTGTCTCAGGGTTGGCGTTGACTGGTGTTCAATGAAGTTCCCCAATTAACCTCAGTGTTTGGTATTCAGCTGGCGTTTCCACTGATGGCTACATTCTTCTAGCAGAGGGAAATGGGACTGGAATACAACAGGACACAAAGAGCAAACTTTTTAGATGAGACAAGATTAGAATGAGACTTGAGTTTAATGATTCTAATGTTACAGAGGGCTAACGAGGGCTACAAAGTTGTGGTAGTCTGCTTCATTCTGTATTCCTCATTTTAAACAGATTATACGCCTCAGGTACCACTTACTTGTTACTACTTCACTTTTTTTTAATGCTCAACTGCTCAACCCCCCACCAACAAATCAGCTCTTATCTCTATTTAGAAACAAACGTATACCATCTCATAAAATCGCCTTCTTTCACCTCCGTAATGAATGCCTGCACCCACCATTGTCTCCTGCAGACCTGGAGACCCATCTCAATTATTGTCAGCTTCCTCTTTGTTATCACCACTGGAAATCTCAGCAAACGTCCTATCGCAGAGCTTTGAGATAAGAGAGGGTCAAAGTCTTATGACCACTTGTGGAGAAATTGGGAAATATATATATTTTTTAGTGTATACACAAATACTGGTCTGGAATGGTTCAGTTGAAGCCACCAGTTGGAGAATCCTCTTCTAGTTAGCTGTGGTCCTTTGAGTCACAAACACAGCACTCGAGGATTATAAACTACAATGACAACTGCATATTTGTATTCATCAAACACTCCAGAGATAAGGGTGGTGTAAAAACACACACACTTTCAGTCAGATCTGTACATTCTTACAGATTAAATGCTTGTATATCTAAATAAGTAAACTGCTAATCCTTTCAACATAATTGTTCCCCTTTATTGGACGAATGACTGAATGCTGCTTCAGAGATGAAGAGCATTTTTGAATGTGTAAGTATAAAGTATATGTATGTTGGATGTTTTGGTGTTTCCTAATGGTAAATGTTTGAAATAATCTTCTTTTAGAGTCGCACGGATGCTGCAAAAAACGAAAATAAATCAGTATTTTTATATTTTGTGCACCAATTAGGCTATATTTTGTGTTTTGATGCCCAGTGGTATAGAACGACTGTGAGCAGTTTCGCGTGGAACATCTTGACGCCAGAAGTCAGAGAATCCAATTAAAATGAATTCATTATGAAATATTTGAATGCTTGGATGATGTCTGTGTGTGTGTGTGTAAGTCGGGGGGTTCCACATACACGTGTGGGTTCATCCATATGTCAGTTTTTAGCTAATTAAAGTTTTTAAGCTCTGTTGCTCCTCTGGCACAATGGGCCACGCCAAGATATGGGAGGACAGTTACTGCAGCCTCACTGCACCACTCTGCTGCTATGTTCCTGTCTGTATGTGGATATGTGTGTGTGTGTGTGTATAGCCACAACCATGTAGCAGCATGTCTATGTAAGTGTGCCACAGGGAAATGAAGAACAAATTAATGTCATGACAATGACAAAATAGTGCTGGGAGAGGGAGAGAGAGGAAGACAGAAAGACACAAAAAAATTATGAAAGTGAGAAGGCAAGAGAATGGGCGTCGCTTTATTGACTCATAGGGTCACTGGTGTCTGTCTCACACGGGGGTCCCTCCTCTGCATCGCCACAACTCTCCCCTCTCTCTTTCTATCAGTCTCTCCATGGTTCTCCACCCCTCCCTTCCCTTCTTTCACTCATCTTCCCTCTTACTCGCCACCCTCTCTCTCTCTCTCTCTCTCTCTCACACACACACGCTACCAGACTGGGGATGCCTTCGCCGGTGGCCGTCCCGGTCAGAGTGGTCGCAGTCCCTCAGTCGGCACTCAGCCAAGCCAGTTTGAGCAGATAGTTATAAAAAGGAGGAGGATCTCTGTGCCATCCCGTTTTCTGGAGCAACACTGGAAGATTTCGTTCAGCCTGTGGATATATGACCATGAATGTACCATTAGCGTTGGAGAAAGGGATGCTTCCATGAAGAGTATGGCGACATTGAAAGCTTGATGCATTTAAAGAATCAGATGCAGCATTTATGTCAATTGTTGTGGTAGAAAAGGATGAGAACTTTTTACAGCAAGCGTTCAGGGTTTTCGTGGTTTGTCTTCGTTTGTCTTCGAGAGAACTGATTACCAACATTTTAATGCACAGACACGGTAACAGGTACGGTAAGGCGAAGTCTCCACAATGCAAGCCATTGCAAGGATTTTCTTCAGCCGTTACCATCATATCAACAACTTAATTGCTTGTTTTACCTAAGAAACCTGAAGAAATCATCAATCCATCCAGACATCAATTGATCCATCTGACCACATGGACGTGCGAGGGATCCGTGGGCCAATGGGCAGCCAGGACCAGAGGAGTCAGGGGTTCGGGTTTGGCATCTCAACCACGGGGGTTCTATCGACTTCCCTGATTTCGGCGGTGCATCAGCAGGACTACTCGGCTGGCGTCTGGCTCCGCAGGAGGGACAAACTGGAACATGTAAGTTCTGAAACTGGTGGGAGAAACAGATGGAAGTGCAGAGAAATACTGAGACTAGAATATTGACCCCTCAACAGCTTATGAATATTCAAAAAAAGGCAACTTTTGATTGTGGAAAAAACATTAAAAAGTCCATAGAGTAGTGGACAAGAACAGTTACACATTTCAGTAAGCATTTAAAAGTTGATGTGTTCTCATATTTGGTCGCATATTTTGTCACGACACCGGGGCCCAGAGTCAGGGAACAGAAACACCTCAATCAATCCCTTAAAACGGGCACTTAACCAAATTGGGCTTTTGGTAAATGAGAAACAAGGGCCACACAAAAACAAGAAACGGGGCAAGCACACTAAACGCACACACAGTCAGACAGGGTTCAGTCTTTGCTCACCTACATCTGCACTCTCACAGTGCGCCGAAATGTCCCAGCGATGGGCTGGTCTGCCAGGGGGAATGAATACTGGTAGGTACGTAGCCACCACAACGTCTTCAAGTTCACTTTCCCAGCCCAGCGTTTGCACCGAAAAAACGTCCTGGCAGCTTGGTTTGTGTGTGCGTGCATGCGTGTGTGTGTGTGTGTGTGATATCATTCCTCTATGA
>OMOW01112143.1:0-15394 GCA_900312555.1 Lamprogrammus exutus
TTCTCCTTTTGTGTCTGCTGAACATAGAGGGACTCCCTAGCACGTGCCATTGATCAGACCTGCCTGCTTTGAGATCATTGGTTGTGTCTCTGTATGTTTACATGGAAGCCTTGCCCTCTTTTTCACAGTGCCTGCCCCCCAGATCAGCAGGCTCAACTTTAGTTCCTTAACCAGCCTCCACACTGAAGTAAACAAAGAACTCTGCACTTTAGAATCCTTGACTTAGTATTCAGTGTTTTTCCTACTTTATCTTATTTACAAGGAATATTCTGAAGTTTTTGCATTCTGGAGTTTAACCTTAAAATGGGTGTTGATACTCCTGAGGAAATGGTGAAGATATAGAAGCAGCAGCCTCGATCAGACTGGCTAACTGCGCTACTCTCCCCATTTTTACCATCCAGGCAGCCCCAGCCCACACCAGGACAGACCCCCATGGTGTCCCCACGTGCTGAGACTACCCCCATCCCTGTTCCCACCCAGGTCCGCAACTACCAGCGCATTAAGCAGAACCTCTCCAGCAGCCCAACCACCACGCTGTACAGCTCCCCCAGGTAAGAGCAGCCTCTGCTGGGTCTGAGGGTGGAGGAAGTGTCCTGGTCACTGTGTGGTTCTAGACCTCAATTAAGGCTACACAATTTGTCTTTTATTGATTAACACCTGCAGTTTGAGCCTGTTTGTTTACATCAACTTGTAACAAATGTTTTACTCACTATTTGGGAGTGAATTTTCAGTTGGGTAATGAGATACCCCCCTGGCTGTTATTTCATCAGCCATAAGATTTCATTCAGATTACTTCAACTGAGTGGCCTCTTCACCTTTCAGCTACTTGCTGGGATATTTTCTGGCACCTCCTATTACGGGAAGATTAGGTGTGTTTCTATTGACAATCTGATGTCTGAAAAGTAGAGCACAGAGAGTAAGGCTGTTTAGGTGCATCTGTTACTCATTTGTTTCTTATTCAAAGCTCCATTTTAGAGTTTGTATTCTGGCATGTGTGGATTTGTTTTCATCTGCTGGTTAGGGTATTTTACCTTTTGTCAGACAATCTGTCCTTTGGCAACCATAGCTTTGAAGATTAGGATGTTCAAAGTTATTGAGAATGTTCATCGTCGCCAAATGTTGTTCCAAAGGAATGAATGAGCGCTCGGCTGAAGCAGTGTACACGGGCATCGTAAGAGAGATTTTCAGTATGGTATGAACATTTTGGTACAGATCGGCAGTGTCCCTGTAGACTATAGTATTCTCGTTTAAGGTAGTTATCTTGACTGACAGTGAGCAAATCTAAACTCTTCTGGTCTAAGGAAAATGAGACGGGGAGGGTGATCCTCCAATCACTCTCAAATGTTTCAAATATGCTAAACTTGGCAAATACAATAACCCGGAAATACAATGAGCGAACATCATTCCTCATCCTCGTAGAAACGGAGACGCCGAGACTTTGAAAATTCACTCTGTTTTAATGGATATTTTGCACAAAACAAATTGCAAAAAACAAAACAAAATAAATTTTGCTCGTGTTGCTAAGGTACGCAGACTGCATACTCTGCGTACAGCTAGGGCTGCCACTGTCCACTAATATGATAGTTTTGTAATTATCTAAGAGCAACAACAACAAAATAAATCAAGTCACATAATATAAGATTGAAATGACCATTAAAGCATGACGAACTTAAGAGCCAGTGGTTGTAAAAAAAGAGCTACAAACAGTAGCACAGACAAAGTCCTCAGATGCATTTTCGTGTCACTTTGGCATGAAGTTGAGATTTCGGGGAGGTGCGCAAACACAGCACAGGGGTCAACGCAGAGTTGTCAAACTAGACTGCAGGAGCCATATTGACACACTGAGGTGCTGTGCTGTGGAAGTATGTTGAGACCTTTACTTGTCAGCATGTCTGGAGATAATTAGAGCTCTGACATCCTGTCCTATTAAGCTACCAGAGGGTTTTCTTAAGGTGTTAGTAATACTGTACTGACAGTCAGTGTGCACATTAAAACTTTTGTGATTCAGGCATATTATATATATATATTGTGATCAATACATTTTGTCGTGTAATGGAGATAGATCCAGAAAATTGAAATCAGCTTAAATTGAGTATGATTCTCCTAGTAACAGACCTTGATTATGTGATTGTAAAACAATTTATTCAGGTATGTAAACGTCATAGTCAGAGTATGGCACCTCCACACGCATTTCTTCAGTGGGAGGACTGGCTTCATACTGCAATTAGGCAATTCGTAATGTATACAGTATATTTTATTGATTCTGTCCATATTTTTGACTTAATTGCAGTACAGACAAATAATCAGAGTATTGAATGCATGTAAACATGTTGAGTGGGTTGCAAGAGACTAACCCTAAAGTAACTCCCACATGCAGTATAGATCTTAAGAGAAAGCTATAAGAATGAATAATGAAAAAGAAGAATGTTGGTAAATTTATCTTGGAACGGTTTTGCATGGTATTAATATTAGCCCACCTCAGTGTGAACAATGTCTTGGAGTGAGATAATAACAAGATTTTAATCCAGGGAACATCTGCCATGATATGATTTCTAGATGGAAAACTTACAGCACAGTTTACCTGCCACATTTTGGTGACAGTAGATGTTTACTGATATTTTCAATAAATTTAACTCTGGGATGTGCTCTAACTTGTTTTTATGCATTTTTGGTGCAAACATTAGAGATATCTTAGTAAAAATTTGTATCCTCTACTTTAATATTTCTAACTCGTTTTACATACATCAGATAATGGCTTTGTTTTATGGTTCCTATAAAGTGCTGTGATACATTTACCATTGACAAATGAGCAGTGTACCCAGCAAATGCTCCCAGCCTCCCTCACATGCTTGCTGCTCAAATGATTGAACACTGTGTATAAGGTCTTGTATTTGTAGCATGATGGGTTGTCTTACCAGACAAACCACAGGTATTGACTGAGAGAACCAGAAATAAGCCAAAGAAAGAAAAAATAAATCAGTTGGAAGAGTTTGGCTGAACAACTGAATCCTAGCTGATGTCAAGAATTGTATAATGCTATTCAATGAGATGGATTGTTTTAATCGGTTAGATTTTTTATATGCTTATGCAAATCGAATTACTCTTCCTTGCAGTGAAACCTGCATGTTTTATACTTTTGTGATGTATGTGATTGTTGTCTAGGTCTGGCATAGTGAGGCGCTCCAACACTAGTCCTATGGGTTTCCCTAAGGTTGGGTCAGGCTCCCCCTGCTCTGCAGACATCCCTCAGACAGTGGGCCGTCGCCTCTCTACTGGTAGCTCCCGGCCCTACTCGCCCTCACCTCTTGGTAAGGATATGTCCAGACATGTCTCCAGGCACATCAGCCCTTTGCTAACACCTGCCAAAAATGAATCAGACTTGTGTAGAAACACTGCTTCAGCATGACAGTAACCACATTTGTTTATACAGTGGGAACCATTCCTGAGCAGCTGGGTCACTGCTGCTGTCACCTCCAGCACCACGAGTCCCACAGCCGGAGCTCCTCAGGAGGTCAGTTCTCGGTCAGCTGCTCTATACAAGGTCTGGTCACTGTGTACACACGCACATCTGTCTGTGCAAATATAGACAACTTGTTCACTTAGATAACTTGTGATCCTGTTTCACCACAGGACCACAACGTATGGGTTGTAGATAGAAGAAAAATGTTAATAGAATTTTCCAAATGGTGGATATTTAAGCACCCAAGTTTCTTTGCTGGAGGAGTGTACCATAACAATGCAAAGTAGAATTTACAGAATACATCTTGTATTGTCCAAAAGAAATGCAATTAAACAAATTTCAGATTCCGTACAAAATGAAAATTTTTGTTTACATGAATTACGTGCATTATGAAAAGGTTAATCGATATTTATGCAGTATTTTACAAATTTGAAGCATGTGAACAAAACAGCATCTTTAGCGGATGTGCGGTTTTACATACATGTCATGTTCAAAAAACAACCAAAATGGATGGGTGAAGGCACTCCTGAAAAATGAAGAGCTTCAGAGATACTGTATCTTTTGCAGTTGTTTATATTTAAATACTATGCCCTCAACATTAAACAACATGCTGACACGCTTGAATGTATTGCCTTCTTCAGAGCGTGAGTGATGTGTCACGTTGACAGTAACAGGTACATAGAAGGTAGTAGAGGAGTTTTTACTGTACAAAAAGCAAATTAACATGGTAAATATGCATTATGGAAAACTTCTCACCAAAAGCCATGGTGTAAATGTCACTCAGTAAAATCTGCATTAAGCAATTGAATTACGCAGTAACAACATAAACTGCAAAAAACTTTGAAGTCCTCCTCCAAATTCTTTTATCATATTTTTATTGACAAAGCCCATGAGTCAGCATACATTAAGATCATTTTTAGAAGTCGCTGACTGTGGTGTTGTGTTAAGTTTACAGATGCCTGGCAACTGCTTGACTGTTGTGTCAAGTGGCTTGTTGTCAAGGTGACCATTTTTAAAGGAGAAAAACTATAGTATATCATCTGAGATGATCCCTCAGCCAGACACACACCAGTACTTTGTCCCCTATTTGTGAGGCACACAAACAAACCTATTTTATGACCCACAGAGAGAGCCTTTTGAAAATTACAGTGCTGTTTCTTCAGCTGATTGGGCAGGAAGCCTGTGATTGAGCAAAGCTGTATATCCTGAAATCCAGGGACATCTCTGCCAAGTTGTTTTATATCCAAAGTTTGCATACAGCTAAAAGTGGACATGGACGTGTTGCTCTGGCCTACCATAGAGAACATACAAAGTTATGCTGTCCAAGATAATGAAATATGCGTTATTTAAAACAATGATATGATTCAGCTTTTTGAGAGAAACATCCAATGTTTTTCTTTCCCACCCTGTGGTGTGGAAGAAGAACAAACCAGCTGACTTGGTAAACATTGGCTTGTTATGTGCAGTTTCACAGTTTACTGATGTCACATGATTTCAGAGTTCCTGCAGGTACCACCCACTGCCAGTTGTAGTCATCGAAATGTGAATACAGTGCAGTTTTAAAGTTCAGGTCAGGTCCACTCCGTGTGCCTCTATAGTGATGGATAAGATGCACTTTGAATATATATTTATTGTCAAATAATATATAATACTTAATCAATAATTCTATTGGTTTTCTCTGGTTGATTCTATTGCAACTCCCTCTACCAACAGGCTCCCCTGTGCCATCATCTCAGCTCCTGGGGGCGCGGCTTCAGAGCGCCCCCACCCTCACAGAAGTCTACCAGACCAGGCAGAAGCTCCACAAGCAGCTGTCAGACCCTGTGCATCCTACTTCCTCTTCCTCCTCCTCCTCCTGCAGTCACTCCCCTCAGCTTGGACGGCCAGCCAACCTTGGCTCTTCCCCAACCAAGTTGCTGGGTTCTTCCCCCCGCTCCTCTGATTGGCTACCGAAGTCCCCGCTGCCCACCATTATCGGCTCCCCTACGAAGGTAAGTGTAGACTTGTAAGTGTTTGAAGACGGTCACTGGATCTGCACGGTTGTTAAAAAAAACCACAGCATGAAGCAGTTTACAAAACAGTGATTTAAGCCTTAGGATGTTACATTTTGCATTGCCACAATTCTTACATTTTGTCGATTTTACCAACACCGATTATGTAAATGAGCACAACCACAGTTCATTTCCAAACTAAAGTCTCATAAGGTGACAGTTTTCTCTGTTTTGTCTGTCTATTTTTAACAGACTATTTCGGCACCATTCAAGATTCCCAAAACACAGGCATCCTGTAACTTGATGGCACTGGTAGACAATCCCATGACCACCAAGACACTGGCTGACACCCGAGATATCTGTGTCCACCACTGCAGCCCTTACCCCAGTGGGCGCCAGGTTGCTCCAGAGGGCAGTAGGACCTTCGGCAGGTAGGACTTTCGAAGGTTATATATTCTGGGCCTTTTTCAGTGTGGTCCACCTGTGATCTGATGCTGTTTGATTGATTACATAGTTTTGATCAATACTGCACTTGTTTTAGTCTGATGATCTAAATGCTGTGTAGGACAGGTTTCTGTAGGAGACATCAAATACCTGTACATTTTAGGCATAAAGATATAGAATTTATCATTTTTAGACCATTAACTGTAATATATGTCACTGTTTATACTGGAATACAAGTTATAAAGGTGGCTGTGTTACCTTAATTTTATTTTACCAAGATAATCCACCTCTTTATAAATACTGCTTTCCATGGATTACCTGTACACACAGTATATTTGGGTGTGCTGAAATCATTTGTTTGGATGTTTGAAGAATGCTGGAATTTAGAAATGGAACAGTGGAAACTTTTTTATCTGTTCCTTGATCTTTTTTCTTTGTCTGTCCTCTCTACGATGTAGTGTCAGCATTTCTGCTGTTTGACATTGTGCTGATGTTATCCATGATTCCG
Source organism: Lamprogrammus exutus (assembly GCA_900312555.1). NCBI lineage: Eukaryota > Metazoa > Chordata > Actinopteri > Ophidiiformes > Ophidiidae > Lamprogrammus > Lamprogrammus exutus. The sequence continues at coordinate 6,404 of OMOW01112143.1, forward strand.
TGCAGGTCTGTGAGTACGGGCCGCCTGTCTGAGCAGCCAATCAGAATTACTCTTGGTGGACAGGGCTATCAGGGCAGCACTGACAGCCTGAACACTGAGCGACCCATGGACACAGGTATGGTTACACTACTGTACACACTCATGAAAATGTTTACTAAATGATTGCTTCTTTCAGGGTTGTGCCTGTTGAAATCATGATGATAATGAATTGCAGTATGATTGTTCAATTGTCAGGCATTTATGTCTTCTGCTCCATAAAAACAAATTGTGTAAGCAGTACCTCACCGACTACCACAATTTTATCTGAGTATTGTACTCTGATTACTACAGTTTTAAAGCAAATGTAACCTAAATACATTTATGAATAGGTCCTCCTTTTTACACATAATGAAGTGTAGGCGATATTTCTCACTCTTTTTCTACTCAGGCAGTGTCTGAAAACAGCGTAAAGAAAGGCTGTACTGCGTCACAGAAACGTAAATCTAAACCAAGTTTTTACTCTTTATTCATGCTTTATTTCAACAATTAACACATCAACCCTGTATAAACAGTAGAATCATTTTTACTTTTAAAAAAACCTTTTCTTTTTACAAGTGATTTGAATCATTCTCATCCCTGTCCAGTCAACTTTAATTATACACTCAGTCAGTATAAATAATCCAGTTGAGTGTCTGTTGAGACAAACTGAGAAATTAAATGACCGTTTTCTCTCCTCCAAGCCCCTCCAGGTCCCAGTGGGCTTGCTCAGGGTGGGTCAGCAAGCCCCCGTACTGTCCTTTTTACAGTGGGTTCACCGCCTAACAGCACCACACCTCCTACCTGCAGCCATCTGGGCACCCGGCCACGCACCACCTCAGGTAAGAATCTCCTACCTGATTACTAGTAAGCAAGCAGATTAGCTATTAATGGTAATGAGTAGGAAAGGTGGGAGGTGGTCCCATTAAACACTTAATGCCCTCATTGTACTGAGTACAACCCCATTCTTTATTAAAAGTTGTGAGCCCACTGACAAACAATGCTTTACAAATTTATAATGTTTCAAATGAGAGGCCTCATGTGTCTGTCTCCTTTCTTTCCTTTTCTTTCCTTTCCCTCAGTGGGTTCCAACAGTTCAGCTGGCTCTCTGTGTTCCACCAGTGGTCGGGTCTATGTCGGCTCTCCCCCTGGTATGGCTATGGGCACCTCTCCTCCAGGAAGTTTTGGAGGAGGGCAGGGTGTCCCCGGAGTGGAGGGAGCACCAAGCAGCTTGCGCTATGTCCCCTATGGGACCTCTCCTCCCAGCTTGGATGGATTTATTACCTTTGAAGCCCCTGAACTGCCCGAGGAGACCCTCATGGAGGTGAGAGGGTGAGGGGATATGCCTAGATTTTGTAAAATTTTCCTGTTGGTTAGCTTTCACATGAACACCGAGGGGTCATTGATATGTTGTTGCCTTTGGTATTCTGCACCATGATTTTCTTCTAACTTCCATGTCAAGCAATGAGAAATAGAGGAATAATCAAGTGTAAAACTTCACAATTGGACAATGTTCCTCTGTATTTTAGTCGATGTTCCTCTGTTTTTTATTTTTAACCTTTGTATGTCTTGGTATAGCGTGAGCATACAGACACCCTGATGCACCTGCGGATGATGCTGTCCTTCACCGACTGTGTCCTGGAGATGGCGGCAGTTAGAGCAGGGGGGACAGAGCTTGGCGTTTCGGCTGCATCCCTGTACCCTCCCCAAGACAGTGTGGTTGTTGACCAGATCAGTCAGCTCAGCAAAGAGTGGGGGTAAGGAAAGACCAAAGGACAATGAAAAGGGAATGTTACAGTGCCAGCTGTGGAATTTCTTTTGAATACAAGGTATTTCTCCTTCGATTCTATATTGGGATTGTCAGATAGTTTATTAGCTCTTTGGAGGAAGGACTTTAGGAATATCAAGAATCTTTTTTTTTTTTTTCATTTTAGATTTTCACTTCCTTATTCATTGTTCCTTATTTGGAAATAAGTAATATAAGTACAGCATATTCCTCTGGATGTAAGGACTATGCTGTGGCTTAGATAAAGAACTTCCCCAGACCTCACAATATCAACATGATAGTGGCCTGGTTAGGCAAATGTGCACCATCAGGAATGAATGTGTGAGTGTTGGGAATAAATATTTCTTGTTTCTTTCTGTGTAGTTTGACATTTTCAAAGACAACCAATGTGGCATCTGCGATGCCTGACACAAATGTTTTTTCTGCCTTGTAGTCATTCTTACCCTCTCCTTTTCCATCCTCTCTGTCCTTAGTTAAAATTTTATGTGTGTAGAATGTCCTATCTGGAGTACTACAAGGAAGAAATGGTGGTCCAGTTTGACTTTATGATCCTTAACAATTAAAGTAGCCCATGTAGTCGTAGGAAGCCTCTCGGTCAGTTGCGATGCTGGTGTCTTTCAAATGTGCTGCTGCAGTGAATAAAGCTTTTTTTATTCATCTGTATTTACTGTGGTTGTAATGCCCCCTACAGGCAGGTGGAGCAGCTGGTGCTCTACATGAAGGCGGCTCAGCTTTTGGCTTCTTCCCTTCATTTGGCCAAAGCTCAGATTAAATCGGCCAAGCTGAATCCTTCCACTGCTGTCAAACAGGGTAAGGACATTTCAGTGCTAAGCCTTTTCACCTCTTTACCTGAAATAAACGTCCTGTGCATTAAACTGGGAAATATGGGGTAGAAGTTTTGCTAAATCAGCTGTTCACTCAGCAATAAAAAGACAGTATATTTAATAATCAGTAAATATCAAGCAGGGATTCCTGTTGTGTCACATTGGCCCACCTTTTGTATTTAACAATAATGAAAACATTTCTACATTTGCAAAGATATTTATACCATTTGGCATTTGGTGTATAACTCACTCCATGTTTTACATCAATATTAAACCATTTCAACTTATTCTGTCAGTGGTGAAGAGTCTGAATGAGCGTTACAAAAGCTGCATCTGCCTCTGCCGGAGTTTGACGGATAAGCTCAACCACTTCTTCTCTGATAAGCAGCGCTTTGTGGACGAGATCAACAGCGTCACTGCAGAGAAGCTCATCTACAATCATGCTGTGGAGATGGTGAGTGTCGCACAACACCAAACACAAGAAATTAAGATAAATCTCTAGCCATTAAGTGCATTAATTATTTCTGCTGGTCATCCTAAGGTAATCGTGAGTGTGTATGTGTGTGTCAGGTTCAGTCAGCAGCTCTGGATGAGATGTTCAAGCAGACGGAGGATATAGCTTATCGCTACAGCAAGGCTGCCATGCTGCTGGATGGCCTCTCCAAGATCCTGCAGGACCCCACAGACATTGAGAATGTTGTCAAATGTGAGTACACTATGGACACACACTCTCTCTACCAGGCTCACACTTTTAGTCTAGCTGGCTGACAGCTGGTCTAATAACTGCTGAATAAAAAAGCCCTTCAAAATGTATGGCAATATATAATTATTATTGCACATTGTTATTGTCAGACTTGATTATTATTCAGGAGAAGAAGCCCATTATGAGCTCAGTCAGTGATGGCGTTACATTATCTGAAAATGTATTACATAAAGAGGATTTATTACATTTTAAGTGATATGTCTTTTCAATTTCATAAGCTATGACAATATGTGGTATTTATTAGTTGTAATCCTACAAATCCCTGACAGATAAGTGTATCATAATGAGGGCATTCAAAGGGCTGATTACTACAGAATGTGATATGTACACATCCTGATAAGCAATAGTATATTTTCCTATAAAAGTAATCTTGGGGCAAAGTTCCATTCAGGAATACATTCAGGGGTTCACAAATTACAACATTTTTCAGCAGAAGATTCCCGATCGGGTCTGTGTGGGCTCCAAACTATGTTTAGTTAAAAAAATACAAGTGGGAAGTGACACATGAAATGACTCAAGTGAGTCCATGTGAAAGACCATATTGTTGTCTTCCCGTCAACCTTTGTCTTGCACTCATATTGGCTGTAACTCGTCACTCTTGTCATTGCTTATCACAACACATTTCACACTACAGGATTTGGATTCTGTAACAGGTCCAGATATTTAGCCGTATAGATATTTCTGAGGCGTCTGTGACACATTGATGCTCTCGCGTCACATAGCAATCATCATTGATCTCAGGCTTTTGCCTGCGATATCCTAAAACTGTCAGCAAGTGGAAAGTTAGGGCTAAAGTCTAGTCTGACCTCCCTCTAACTGCCTTAATTATGTTGTTGATGGTCCAACAAAATAAATAAATTGACTTATGTACCTTAAAAAGTAAAATGCACACGGTCTTTGTGATGTAAGCAGTTTCCGCTTAGTATACAAAGGACTGAATTTGTTGCCATGGTGTGAGATGCAAAATCAAAGCCACCTGAAATGATCTGCAGAGAGAAATGCAGTGCAGAAACCCAAGTTTCACTCTCAACAAAATACTTTGACATAGTTGTTGTGCTTATACTGGGTTTGGAGCTTTAAGCATTAACATAAGTGTGTTTCATTATAGTGTAGCATGACTCGCCACCTCATCATGCTGCTAATTCATTTTCTCCTCATAGCTCAAAGCACTTGGGGCGTAAGGCCAAATTAAACTTTCCTGTCTGCACATGAACGCACAGACTGCACATGCACTTAACTGTGAGAAGAGATCAAATGTGTCCTGGCTGAAGTGGATGTAAGAATAGGCTACAGCTCCCTGCTACCTTACACACGATAGTGGGGGACTGACCACACCCACATCTGTTTGGAAGTTTGATTTGATGATCTCCAGATGAAGCTAAATTGGAGGTTACCTGAAGACTTTATATTAAATAAGTCATTTTACTTTCATGCAGAGTTTGATAGATTTGTTTTCTTGTACTAATATAGTGCTATTGTATTGGTTTTCCCTGCAGACAAAGCCAGCGTGGACCGCAGGATCTCGGCTCTCTGCTACTGTACTGTCACACTGTATGAATAGCAGCCCCCACATACCCAAACTCACTGAGGGACCATGTTCTAAGACTATTAACTAACATCTTCATAAAGTCGCTGTTCCCTCCTGTAGCAGCTCAAGCACTTTTCATCTGTATTCATCATCATTTAATCTTCTTGCATCATGGACTGAATTGCCAAAAGTGACTGATGCACAAATACCCAACCAAAGAGGAAAATGGATCAAGAAACAAAGGCTGAAACCAGATGTTTGTTTTTTTATGCTATGATGATGACCATTTGATCAATATATATATATATATACATAAATATATATATTAAAAAAATCATGTCCACCATTCAGGATATTATTTGCTTTTTTACCAGAAGAAAAAGAGGATCGTCAAGACAATGAGAAGGTGTTGTGGGCGTCAAGAGACTTCATCTGCCCATGAAACCGTTTGACTTTTTAAATCCTGCTTACTACATGGTATCAATGGTTATTTAATTTGTGTTTAGGTTAATGTTCTTATTTATTGGTTCAGAAGAACGTGGATGTTTTAGTCTCCTGTCTGTCTTGAAAACCTCAAGTATTGGAGTAGAAGTAAACAGAAGAAACGAGCTGATCACTGTAAGATAACCACGCAGAAACCAAATTATCACAAACCCCTGTTACACAAACTGAGAAATCAGCAAACAAGACAGCCATAAGGGCAAAGGAACATGTAGAAATTAGGCTGATTTATCGTTTTTCTGTTTTGTTTGCTCACGCACTTTATTGTGGACAGGGAAGGGGAGGGGGCATTAATTTGTACCAGCTCTGAAGATGGAAATGTGAACTTCTCAGGAGAGAGTAATGAAGAGAAGGATCTCATCAACCTGCTGCCCACCTCGTTAAAACCCTGTACATCAGTGTTTCTCAATCCTGGTCCCTGTAGCCCCCATCACTGCATAGATTTATATCTCCCTGATCTATGCACATTTGAGCAACGAAATGAGGTGTGTTTAGCTAATCAAAAATGTAGAGGCACCAACTCCTGTTTAACTGAATACATTTAATTTTGCTAATGAAATGTGTGTAGAGCAGAGAAAGATGGAAAAACATGCAATGATGGGGGCCTCCAGGACCTGGAATGGGAACCACTGCTGTAGATTATCAAAAAGTCACCAGAAGAATTTCCCATAAGTCATTGCAAAGGTTATCAGACGAGAGTTAAATACATTTCAACTTTGGTGGTCATTGTCCATCAACCAGATTCCTACATGTTATATTTTCTCCACCTAAGTGACTTCAAATCATTAATTTCATGTTACAGTTGTTCTGGAAGGTGTGGCGTTTGAATGCAACTTTTTTCTGTTTATTTGGTCTGTGTACATTCACAATGAGTGGACTGATTGTTTGGTCATTACATGCATCTAAAAGCATGTGGTAATTAAAGAACAAACTTTTGAGCGGGAAAACCCTGTACTGCTTCTGCTTTAGTGTATTGCTTAATTTTTAAGTAAGCACTGATGAAGCAGTATTGATTGAAAATGAAAACAATCAGTGAAATTACTTGAGGAATTACACATGAATGGTTAATGGATGCAGCCAGTCTCCCTACATAAGTTTTGGAGATCTTCATTCCTATAGTTTGATCCATTGATTAATGTTTATGAAGACGAATGGACGAATGAGGGTGACTTGTTGATAGTGTTCCCACTGTGGAAGGGTTAACTGTTAAGGTGAACCATGAGTTTGAGCAGAAAGTTGCTCACACTGCTCACATTGTCATGTGACAGTATCATTCCGCAAGCTTTTACAAAGACGGAAGAAAATCAAATCATTCAAGCCGCTGGACTGGTGGAAGGTCCTTTCTTGAATGTTGAATCAGGGCTTCAGTTAACCCTGATGCAGAGAAGAGTAATCAAATGGTCAAATACTTGACAAGTTACCTTAATAAGTTTCATTTTACTAACAATACTGCAGCTTTTTATGTTCATTTGTTAGCATCTGTAGCTAATTTTTAACAAAATTTGATGTTTGCAAATGTGTGTATTTGTGTGTGGTGCATGTGATTATTTTTTCCTTTTTGGGCGGGGGGGGTGAATGTGTGTGAGATTACAGCTTGAGTTTTGGGTGTCTGTGATTACTGATGCCATCAGATGCCCTGCCTCAGTCAAAGAGCACAAATCTTTATATGTACATAGATGAATTTGATACATTTTATGGCGCCTGCCAAGGGTTTGATAGGAAACCTCTTTTGGCACAACGAGTGTGCCAAGAAATTAAATAAGAAAAAAGTAATGGCAGCTCTAAAACTTTCCAGAAAATTCTTTCTACCAGGACTGTTCATTATTGTACAGAGATCATCTCACAAGATTTTTTGAAATGAGCAGCATGTTTTTCTTCATGCTCATAGAATAAGAAGTACATTTCCACATCAGGAAAAGAAATAGCAGTGGGACATTGTTAATGGTAGGGAGTAGATGGTTCTGCTCATTTTCCAAAATTTTGTGAGACCAGTGATTTCTCACAATCTGCACTGCCCGCCATCCATTCTGTCTCCTCTACCCCCTGCCTACACTCTCTACTGTACTCCCAGCAGTGTATGTATGTATGTATATGTGGGTGTATATAATCACGTGCACTTACAGGTGTTTGTAAAGGCCAGTAGTATACAGTAATGGACAAGGAGGTGACTTCTTATGAAAGCAGACAGGCCTACTCCACTGTATCCACTGTATAGGTTCTGTACAGTTGTGAAACAACTCTTTCTCTGTATACTTATGTATAAATGTAAATCCGGCACCTGGCCTGTTCTCTGATGTACTGTTCTTTTTCTAGACATATCTGGGTATCCTCTGAATGTTTTTGCTCTCCTTCATCCATGTCACGAGCACTCTGAACCACTCAAAGCCTTTTACTGCACACAGAGTGGAGAGGGAGGAATAAAACCGAGAGAAACTCTCCCAGTCTTTGCTTGGTACCAGTTTGTCCATTGACTGTAAATGAAGATGGACTGTTTTAAAGTGTTGGTACCGTGTCTGCATTTACCCAGTAGAACCTCTAGGAACTTGAATGTATGTACCCTTATGTGTTGCCTCTCCTACTTGTTTTGAATGCATTTTGTAGAAGCCTCTGTCAGTCATGACATCTCTCGATCCAAGCACCAGTTTTTAATGAGAAATGTTCATGTTATACTTATGTCTCTCACTTAGGGGTCCTTTCTCTGTTCTTTGTGGAACTCAAATATGGTCTTTGTTATTAAAAAAAAAAAAAGTTGTGTTGTGACATCTTTTATCATTTAATACTTTGTTCTGTATGATTTTCAACATTCCTGAGAGCAAAATCCATCTTTGGGGGAAAATCAACCCCTAGAAACAAGTTTTGAAGTATTTATGTTGAGATGCACTCTCCCAGGGCTTAAAGTTCTCCGGCATTGTGCCGGATTTCCGGCGTCTATAAAAAAATAAAAATACGACCACTAGCCTCCTGCTTCAAAACAATGCAAGCGTGATAGAGAAACTTGCCTGTCTGTGTGTACCCAGCCCCACCCCCACATGCTCTATATGAATGTGTATGTATGCGCGGTCAGCTGATAGGTTGTGTCCTGCCGAGTAGAGAGCAGAGTCGTCTTTAGTGTGTGACAAATATTAGCAAAATAATTAATGACAAAAAACATTAAGAATTGCATTGATTGCACAGACGGGACACCCTCATTAGACGGGCTACTTTGGAAAACGCCAGTGGCAACTTCATGCATGCGCAGTAAGTATTAAAAAGGCCAAAATCTTTCCCTGGACTCAAATCACATCAAATTTATTTGTATAGCCCAATATCACATACAATGTCTCAAAGGGCTTTACAGGCCCACAACAACAAACAGTTCCTGACCCAGCCCAGAGCTTTCTGGGAAGACAAGGAAAAACTGGTCGGCAGCAGATCAGGTAAGCAGGTAGAGGTGAAGATGGGGAGTTGGGAGGGCAAAGTCCTGATCTCGGAGCAACAGTCCTGGTAAGTGGATAGGGGTGGTGGGGGGAAAGGCAGTCCACAGGGCAGGGTGGACGAATGGGACTCTGGAGGCATACTCAAATTCTGGCGTGGA
>OMOW01112144.1:0-19447 GCA_900312555.1 Lamprogrammus exutus
TTTTTTTGTAATGATACGGCGACCACCGAGATCTACACTCTTTCCCTACACGACGCTCTTCCGATCTATTATTTTATTCCTCTTGGACATTTGAATGATTAAATATCTTGTTTAACTCCATTTAGCTACATCTCTCAATTATGAAATTTAACAGGTTATTGACTAGACCATGATCACTCACCCTCCCCACGCTGACAAACCAAGAAACGTTTGATTGTATGTCAGGTTCCAAAGTTATTGCAAAGCAAAATCTAACTGTTGTTATAGCGCCACCATCGGGTCGATTGATGTTTCTTTTTGTACATAATTAGTGAGTGCACATGTCCACCAAGTTTTGTTACAATAGACTAATACATGAGATATACTGTAGCACTTTTGAAGAAAGTGCCACGCCCTTTCAACTTTGGCAGCAAATTATAGCGAAATGATAACAAATATCAAAGATAAAACTTTTGTCTGGCTTAGTCCAGGCATTCTACATCTATAATTTTGTGACAAATGACCCAAACTTGTAGGAGGAGATACAAAAAACTGTTTTGAATTCAAAATGGCGGAAAATCAAGTCAAGCTCAATTGGGTTTCGCCTATATGTACGGATATACGGATGTGGATATACCCAAGGAATCCAGGAAAATACGAATTTTGATTCTATGACTTATAGTTCAAGTTATAGGCCAAAATGTAAAAGCGGTAATTAAAGCGCCACCATCAGGTCTTGGATCACAGCCAACCTGCACATCAAGTGTCATGAAAATTGGTTCTGACTTTTTCAAGCAATCCTGCCACAAGCAGACAAGCAGACAGATGGCCAGACTGAAAAACATAACCTCCTTGGTGGAGGTAACAAATATTATCAATATCATTATTAACGCTAATCATCTTCCTTTTTTTTCCTGACTGAGGCTTTCTCGGTATCTTTTTCCTTGTTCTCAATGAGGGTCAAAGGTTAAAAGAACCACGAATACTTTGCTTTTCCAAACAGCTCGAGGTCAGCATCATACCTGAGGAGAAGGAAGTGGTGCGGCTGGAGTGGCTGAAGGCAGCTGGCATGGTCTGGTATCCCAGGCTGAGCTGAGAGCTGCTGTCACAGTCATATGCAGCCAACATCCCTCTTCCTCCCTCCCTGTGGCCCCTGCTGCGGTGGTACCAGCCTTTCAGATGCTCTGCCACCAGGGCCTTCTGCATGTTCTTGGCCAGCAGCTCATTTCTGGGCCCCTCTCTGTTCCGTGGTGGTCTCACTGTAGCATAGGGATTCTGGGACAGACTATCTGCCCGGTCGCTGCTGTAGTGCCTGTATCTGTCATGTCCATGATAGCCATTCATTTGGTAGGAAGGGTTGACATTGTAGTGGCCCTCCACTTCATTCTCATACACATAGGCACCATTAGCGTAAGGCTCCATGTCCGGACAGGGGTATCCGGCTACATAGTAGGCACTGGGTGCATAATGTGCAGCAGTCTCACATACATAACTACAACCAGAATGGTGCTGAACCAAGTTGGGCATACTCCCAGTATTTCCATACACCTCCATCTTCCTGTGGAGACGATGCATGGTTGAGTTTCGGGAGTCCAGTGTGCTGTACTGGGAGTTGGCAGCACCACAGTAGTCCAGACTTGATTGACTGGTGTAGGAGGAACAATCCTCCAGTGCCTCTGTGCTGTTGCTGCGGTGGGCTGATGACAACATAAACACGGGCTTCTCTGAGTCTTTGTCCGTCCTTAGCCGAGGCTGTGACTCAAGGCTTCCACTGCGATGCCTGAAGCAGTGAGGAGACCCCTCCGACCTGGAGAAGGCACACAACACATTAAACTTTTCCTCAAATGGAAAAAATCAGCAATGGGATAGTATTTTGGGATTTATTTGTGAGAATACAGGTTAAGGTTTTGGATGAGAGTTCCAGATAAGGGTAGGGGGTTATTGAGGAGGAGCAGGGAAAATGGTCAGAGCTGCTTTCGAGTCTTTCAGGTCAAGTCCAGGTCATGTCTCAAGTCTTTATTTGTAAATTAATAGGTCACAGGGCCTTCCAGGTTTGTGAATGGCTAAAAGTAGAGTCCAGCATTCAAGTCTCAAGTCTACAGCTCTGGATTTGGTTGATGTGAAGTCACTGTAGGTGAAAAGGATTAGATTCTGGTTTGGCAACGCTGTGAAGCAGTGATCACACCTGAGCTGGCTGCTGCTGTAGGCATTGCGGGTCATAACCGGGGTGGGAGGCATGCTGCGCGGATCTCTAGGAGGCCTGGGAAGGGTTTTATAGGGGCTACTGTGGGTGGAGGAGACTTCACTTGGGTTCGGGGAGTAGTGCGAAGGTTCCTGGCCTTCAAATGCTAATCTGAAAGGGTGTGGTGGTAGGAGAGGGAAAAAAAAATGGGTGAGATGTGAGGAAAGGAGTGGGGCTGCAAACATGACACAGCAAATATCATCAGCACTGCCAGAACATGACATAATTGCTTAATTTAAACAAAGAAAGTGCTCTTCCATTGAATAAAGTTGTGAAACAAGTTAGAGTTCACACAAATCCCTACGGTAATAACACACATCAGTGTTCTCACCTGCTGAGGTTCTTGTGGTGATTTTCCCTCGGCAGTCCCTGTCTCTCCACATCAGCCAGCGAGCGCATTGGACTGAGCTGAGGGGAACCTTGGACTGACCGTGAACGTGGCCTCTGACTGGCACCGTCTGAGTCATCTAAATACAGACATATGGAAAAATTACTACAGCTGGATGTCCTTTAGAAGCACACATCAATATTCTTGCATTTGGTAATCAGACAATTTGATTTTTTTCAGAGAGCAAGAATGTTGTTGTCTGACTCACCATCATCCAGTGGGAGACTAGACAGAGAGCTGCAGTCTGAACGGACAAGTTCATCTGGAAAGAGAGATGATATTCCAAAATAACTCCATCTTTACTGCTATAGCTCACTAATGCAGTTGAAATGGCATTGAGGACATTATGACAGTCAATCTGCACCTTACCTGCAATGATCACAGAGGCTCGCTGGGTGGGCTTTTTTCCCTTCTTAATTCTGTACTGGTTCATCTCATCCTCTATCTGCTGCAGCTTGTGCATGGCATCCAGACAGTTTCTCCTCCTCTTCTTCTTGACCGTTTTACACAGTTCCGACTCATTTGCTAGCTTCTTCGCTGCCTCCACAATCTTTTGCTGAAGGGCAAACCTGCTCTCCAGGTTCCGTAGGTAGGGATCCTTCAGCAAACACAAGCAACACAAACATCCTCAGACATAATGTTGAGCAACAAGTATTCAGATATGTATGGGGAATTCCTCAACTATGGTCCATTTTGGTGCAGAAAATTTTAGAAACTGAGACAAATGTGCCACTATCCTTCATGGTCAAGAACAGAGCAGATTTCCACCTAAACTGATGGATCTAACATTACATGAAATATAAGGTGTTTGGAAATGACATCCAATAAATATACTGTTGACTGAACACGTATTTACCTTGATTCTTTTCCATTTTAAGTTCACTCCAAAGAAGTCACATTGTTCTGCTGCTATATACCCCACTATGATCTAGCAGTTTCCATGGTAACCACAAATAAATAGACAAAAGAACTTCCTGAATTCACCTTTTGTGTGGGTGGAAATGACAGTGACCATAAGGGACAGGTGTTCTTCCAATATGAAAATACCAGAAAATACAAATATATTCTACAACACATACAATAATTCAGCAAAATGTGGGATTAATTTGCCATTTGTATTTGACATTTATATAATATCAACAATTAATTCAAAATTAAACAAGGTTGAATCTTCAAACTCTTGCCTTGTGACAAAGGTAATATAGAAAAAACATCTCTAAAATGTCCCATATTACATAATAAAAATAATGACTCAGCTATCAGTCCAGGGACACCAAAAGGACCGAAGTTGAAGAATTACCCGTAAATCACTTGACCCTATCGATATCATTCCCAAATAAACAGATTACTCCACAGTTGTGAACGTAATACTGTCACATATTGCAAATGTCAGCTTTGTGCAAACAATACTGTACAAACTATATTGCATAACCAAATTGAAATAGAAGTACAGACAAAGTTACATAAAAGACAGGGCAGATGCATCAGGTAAGTACAGACCTCATTGTAAGGAAAAAGGTCATCTAACTTGAAAGCAGTGCCCACTCGTCGCCTGATGTGAGGGGGTCTTTCCCCTGCAGACAGGGGATACTCCTTCGGCAGCTTGCCAGTAAGCTCCTGAAAACAGAGCAAACCACCCCTGACACTTAGATGAACTGAAAGCAGCTGCAGAAAATATTGATCTACTGGTTAAACAGCATCACAGTCGAATAATAAAAAGAGTGCAGCGGTTTCAGAAAAATGCATTTCTTACCGCCTCTCTCAGGCAAATCTTCTTCAGCTCTTTTGTTTTCTTTGCCAAAATGTCTTGGATCTCCTGCTCTTTTTTTCTCAGCTCAGACAGTTTCTCTTTCTTCTGCTCCTCGCTCATTTCAGAATCTGCAGAACCTGTGAAAAGGATTAAATGACTATTTTCTCTTTTGATGCACATTTGCCAGCATAGTGTAAAGTACCCATACTGTCCTAACAATGTATCCTTGTTGGTACTGCATTATCATATCACACAATTCCTCCGCCAGTGGAGTTGATGAGGGCCAGCATGTTGGCTTCACTTTGGAAATCATAAACAGCATAGGGTTTATCACTCACAGGTCAGCACAAACCCGTAACCCGAAATAGGGAGCATTGTCTAAATAATGACTCTGACTCCATGAACGGACATAATAATGACCAACCTGTGGATACCAGGCTCCCGTTGCTGGCTGTTATGAAGTTATTTTTCAGCCCTGTGTCTCCCAGCCTGGTTACTTTTGACCCACTGTGCTCTGTGAGATCCATGGCAATTTCCTCCACACTTCTTGCCGTGACTAATTTACCCTAAAGAGATAAACATGTGCAGTGGAAACTGAGATTATTTCATGCACAGATATTGTTTTTAAATGAGCAGGTATTACAATTTGAAGTACTTACTTTGCTTTGCTTTCTGTCCAAGTAGAACTGATGCTGACTAATGGCCATGACCCAAATGGTTTTGATCAGAGAATGGCTTGCATACCATGTGTGGATGAGAAGGCCCGTCTGCCCAAAGGTGCGCTTGGTTACTGCCCTCCTTTTGCAAGAAACACACCAAGAAACAAATCGCACAATGAGATTGAGATGATCACAGTTTCAATTAAAGTTGTCGTGAAATGAACAAATCACTTTAGACAGAAATGCTGAAGGGAAATTAAAAGAATAAAGTTTGTACGGATTAGGAATTACATAATGCTAATATTTTCTGCTGCTCACCTGTGTGGATCATTAACCTCGACGGCAAATTTCTTCTCTCGGAAATACAAGTTTTCCAATTGCTTCCACTGGTACAACTGAAAGTAAAGGAAAGGAAAAAAATCTGTAAATCTATGAACATGACCATTATGACTGACTCAAAATAAACTATCATAGGTGCATAGAGCAGGTGTTTTTGGTTAGCATGTCTCAACCACAGTCGTTAAAAAAGTCTGAGAACGTGAACTGTCATTACAGTCTGGGCCGCCACGCGTGCCAAGTCTGCAATAATGCAGGTGTTAGAAAAAGACATACAACACAGAGGCTCATCACAGTATAGAACGCTTTCCATTCTTCATCATCACGTCCACCGCTGTGCTACCCAGGTGCTCACTGACAATAGCCACATATGAACAATCTCATTCGGTCACTGAGTCACTGTGCGTCTGGACCAAGTCTGAATGAGACACCAGACGAACCCCCTTAAGCAGCCTGACACGGACAGCACACTGAAAATAATGATAGTGCTGACAATACATGTGGTGCTTCAGGGAATCTATTATGTCACTATGCCTCTACATGGTTAACATTCAATATCTAGTGTGGAGTGGTTAAAGTTATACTGTAAAAATTAGAGTAATTATGGTAATCATGCATGTAAAATTAAGCATTTGAACATTTTGACAGATCAAAAATCTCAGTTTTGAAACATCTAACAGCAGTTTTACTTCCTGGGTAGACCAGAATCAGAAGCATAGCATCCAGCACTTACCAGCACAATATAAATCCTGTTTCCTCAGTTTTCAAATCCTCTCTGGCTTTGCTGTCAACACAAACCCATACTTTGTGCTCTCTCCTGTCAGCTCCTGACTTGCCTCCTCAGGTATTTTCAGAACATGCAGGATAACGCCCAGATCCATCCCCTCTCCCTTTGACGTCACCCCCTCACTCCCTCCTCTCCTCTCCACAACACACAGCTGGGCACAACCAGCTTGCACAATTTTGGAACATTGCAGAAACAGATTTCGAGGGAATCTGACGCGGGTGATAGTTCTTGTGAACCACCTTTATCTTAATTGTTCTGTTATAACACTGCACTTGCAATTCCTTGCCAGGCTGTTCAGGCATAGACTGTAAGTCACAAACTTGACAACATAGCTGACGGATCACTCACTTGGGTGTTTTCTCTGATCAACTCGCAAGCTAAAACAACACCAATAGAACAAGAAAAGCAGGTTCATGCATATGAATCTCAAAAAATCTCTTCACACAAAACCCAAATAGTCTCACTGAAGCAGTTATGATTTTACCTCGAATCCTGGTTTACATAGAAAGGTTTTCTGTTAACAAGCATTGCCGCTTCTAATTTCCAAAAATGGTGTATGCTGCAATAACACAAGCTCCATATCTTCAGGTCTGGCCTAGTCTCCTGCAGCTGAGGCCCAACCTCAGCTGGAGTGGAAGAGATGATGCATGAATTCGAGCTGGTGAATCATCATCCCGTGCGTGCAACAACAGCAATCCTTATCCATTGCCCTGTGCCATCACGTCCACACTCTACACACTACAGCAGATAAGTGAAGCAGACAGAACACCGTAATCCTTTACCTTTCGCGGTTTTAATTTGTCCTGCAAATCATACTGGCCGATGCCCTTGTAGCTTATTCCGAGCCACCATGGGATCCCTTGTTTGTCCTGTGAGGCAAGAGAAGTAGTTTGATGGCTGACTCACATTCAGGCACAACAGCTGTCGTTTCCCATTAATCACTGCGGAAGAGTTACCTTAACTTCATAATAATGGACGCCATACGTGGGCAATGATTCCACTAACGTCAAATACCTGGAATAATGAAAAAAATATTTAAAATCCAGTGTCTTTTTAACATCTGTGTGTAGTTATCCTGGAAACAAGCCTTGGCACTCTAAAAGATGGGAATGGGAATTTGATCTCTGCCCAGTGTTTCACAATGATTCACTGGGCAGCCAGGAACTAAAGAGGAGCTATTGATTTCTATCAGACGATGAGAAAAGCAGAGCCAAAGACTGAGACAGACAGGGGAGGTAGAGGTGAAAGGAAGATTAATGAAGTTAAGGTAAAATAATATTCCTTTCATCACTGCTAGTGAACAAGCTGCGGCATGTACAAGTCAATTTTTTTCATACTTACTGCACGATGGCCTGTCCTCGAGAGACTCCCTTCAACTGTTTGTGATATTCAATCACTCGATCCTCACTGTAATGTCAAATAAAAAAGGATCCCGTATTGCTATTTGAAACAACTGTACATTATATGGTCACTGCCCTTTCATTTGTATGGTATATGCACTGTGCTGGGTGTAGGCTTACTGAAAGCATTTTGGGGGTCAGGTTTACAGAGAGGACATAAGGACAGTCAACATTACAAATAAAAGTACCAATATGCGAGTGATGGATGCTCCTTTAGCACTTTGGTGGGAAGAGTTGGGAGTTTCTTCAGGTCAGCTCGAGTGTTTTCATCGCTGAAACAGAAAAAAGACTTAAAGTAAAGTATTTCATCTTGAGACATTATTTGAATGTATTATATTATATTATTACTATACATTATATATTACATTATATCATATATTATATTATACATATATTCAGTGGTACCACTAACTCTTACAATCACAGAAAAAACCCCATTGATGCACATGTGCAGTAATAAAGTTTACGCTATGAGCGTGACAGTACAGTGCACAGGGGATGGGTAGGGCTATCTTATATTTTTTATTTTAAAAATTAAACAGAATTTCTGAATGAAAGCAAAATCAATTGTGAAATAATTGCCGCAATAATAGAATTTCCATAGATTTCAAATGTTTTACTTCCCCCCAGAAATTCAGCATACCACCAGGGGGTGCTTCAAGTACCATCAGTGACGCTTGTACAACAGTTTGAGAACCACAGCAACGATTCATTCTTCAACTCTTGGGCTGAAAATATATGGTCACGTCTTAAGCTCAACCAGGTGCAAACAATGCACAACGAACAAAGATGGTCGTATTCATCTATCTCACTTCATTGGCTGGTTAAATCCAGGTGGAGACATGCACAAAGACCTGTGGTGTTTGCCCTGAAATATTGCAAGAACAATATCCAAAGGCAGCTTTGTTAAACACGGTTAAGTTTAGAGTGGCTTTGCAATGTGTAGTCATCTCTACTCTGCAATACTGGGCTTCTATCAGCACCATGAGATTCATTAGTTGACTGGTGCAAGCTTCTCAGCACTATGTGGTGACCCGCACACAACACTGCAATTGATTTTTGTTGTCTGCACTGTGGAGAAACAGATGACCTATTGAACATCTTTGCTAAAAGCTCACCATTAACTTTGTCTTGTTGCTGTTAAATACTTCTTACTAGCTGATAATGTGCTCTTACCTTGTATAGTCTCCCTTTGCCTCCTGGTGACAAAAGCATATTATTAGATTAAATGCTTATATATAATATATGATTTTAGTGGCAACAATTAATACACCAATATGACATGCTATTATAGGCACTAACCTGCAAAGCATTTGCAGCTAATTTGAAGACATTCTCACTCTCCACTTCTATGACCCCCTGAGAGACATCAAGGATCAACAGGAAAATTAAAAAATAAATAAGATGAAGAAAATGCAGTCCATTATATTATGGGGAAATCATCCTAGAGAAAAGAAAACGTCTGCTCCATTTAGATTACTAACCTGCAATAACCTTGGCTTATGCTCTAAATGAACCCTATTGTTTGTGCAATTTCTTTGACTGTCTGCTTCACATTCCAGCCAGCAGAGAGAAAACAGCCCTGCGGCCACTGTCTGCTGAGCTGAGCGCCTCAACCATCCAGAGACAGTGAATCATCAGGGAATGTGACCTTCTGAGAAACAATATTTAGCAGAATTATATTTCACTGCTTTAGACAAGACCCAGACACTTACATTGTAGACCGCAGATTTTGCATTCAGGAAGAATAACTCCACTGTTATGATGTCCTTAAGCTGTGTTATGTTTTCCACATAAAACCTGTGGATGATTCATATACAACAAAGTAATGATTAGATTGAGATAATCTGTCAAAAATATGCCATACATTATGTTTACAAACAAGGTTATGAAAGCCTGATTTTGTTCTGTTTTCCTTTGTAAGCAGCATGATGTGAGTGAACAGTACAGTGTAGAAGATGAGTGAGAAATACTGTGTATGATGTATGCAAAACTCTAAAACGAGAGCACACAAAAACATATTGTCACAATGACCAAAATGGGTTTTTAATCACCAAATAAACTGTTGTTGATAGCTCAAACAAGTGACTATAAAGTATCACAATGCTCCCTGCTGGAGGGCATGTGCATTACACAATGAAGATGAAGCCTCACCTGACCAGGAAGTTGAGGGCAATGGGCCCAGACTTCTTTGAAAAGTCGTGATCAAGAACTCTGCGGTCCATCTGCAACCACTTACACAGACCACTGCAACAGCAAATACACAAGTGTCAGAAAGCTGTTTTTGGTACAAAACTGCATACATACGTATTTGCAGTACTGCAAAACTACATTTAACATTTACATACTTGTCATCGATAAACGATAGTCCAAAGAATTCCTTCTCTTTGAGGTTGAAATGTGAGGACACCAAGTCGAGCAGCTCATATGACAGCAGCTTTGGCTGTGGAGTAAGAGTATATTCACTATCAGTTAATTAGTAGGAAACCTACTGTAACCCAGAACAACAGGTACAGTAATTCAGGAGGTTTAATTTCATAATGCAGCAAATACTCCTTTTCTCCTGTGTTGTGCTTATTTTCTGATTCTCAAATTAGACGGCCGTTGCAAAGATTCAATGTCTTGCTGAAGGACACTTTTAGGGGTGATGTCCATGACAAGGTCCTGAACACAGGCCATTCTGTTGGAGGGTGTTCATCCTAGTTACAAAGACAACCTGCTGCCCAATCATTTTATGAAGAACACAATATCTCCCAAATGTCTCTATTCACATATTTTGGAATAAATTGCCACTAAGAACATGGTGCATATCCTATTTCATTACGGAAACATTTCCGTCACATTATTATTTTCACGTCAGACTTTTTCATACCTGAACCAGCAGCTCGAGCTTCCTGTCATCCAACAGCTGCACTTGGCACAATCTGCCGTCAGCCATCTACAGACAGAAGAAGGGAGAAAGTCGGGGTTTGTAACACAAATTACTAGTATTATTATTAAATTGTAATGATATAAATACCATTAAATTGTTATTGAGCCTCACAACAAAGGCTAATGACATCAGGTCATGTTTGATAGTAATTCTTCAGCGGCATAGCAGCGTAGTATACAGAATAGGTTGCATCTTTAATCGTATTTTTCATGACTCAATAATCTATTAATAATTTATTTCAATTATTTGGTTTATTAAATGTCAAAAATAACGAAGAATGAACTGAATTTTTCAATTATATGAAGCAGATAACAGCAGAAAATCAGCTGGAATTAGTTAATGTTTAGCTCCTATAAATCAACAATTTAAACATTTAAGCAAATTATTAAAATTGTCAATTTCCCATTCATTGACTGAATTGACCAAGAATTTCATGCCTAACACAGAGGGGCCTGATGTGTTTTGTATGTAGTCATTGCAAAGCAAATAAAGCTGAGACAAAGATTGTGCGTAAACAAGCATTTCTTTCTACACAGCAACTATTTACTGTCAATAAAGAGCCTGGGTAGTGATCTTTTTATGAAAAAACAGCAACATTGGTGTTGTGACAGTAATAATGACAATAAAACCATTGTAACAAGGATTGATTGCCATGGTAACCAAACCAAGGACTCTGTGTTCTTGGATTTTGAGCGTTTTAACATTTCCCCTTTCAGTGCCTTCTCAGTATTTAAGTCAACAAATTTCTACATTTTCCCAGTGTGTCGCCTTTTTCACCCAGGAGAGTAAACACAGATGCATGCAGCACATTCCAACAAACCATTCAAAGTCGTAAACTCCATATCTGATCCAGACTAAACTCCCAATCCATAAAATCCAGTGCTCTCATTCCCAGAAGCCAAAGGTCTTCTTACTTTTGAAAAATTTCTCTACCCCTACACCCATCAAACAATGCTCCCTGTGACAGAATCAGGTTGACCGAATAGGACACACTACACTTGATAAATCAAATGACCACTGAAAATGACAGATTTGGGCTAACCAGTTCTACAAAATCTGTTCAGTAGCACTCAAACCCTCAATCCAACTCTTTGTCTGACAGAATGAGGATGATCGCAACTTTTAACACTCCAATCCAATCCAAGCGGCTGCTGTACCTGGTAAACCTCTCCAGGGAGGGTGCAGGTGTAGATGCATCCCTGGCCAGACCTCATCCTTTCATTAAAACTATCCTCTCCTTATGGATCCGGACCATAACATTCTGTTCTGTTCTTCTGAGCACCGCAAGCAACTTGTTTCCATTACTTAATGAGACGGAGCAGCAAGGCCTTATCCAGGTCCTGTGACACTTTGAACACCAGCCAGAGCTGACCAAATGAGGGCAGTCTGGGTCAGACTCCAGACTACAGTCTTTCAGTTTAAGGTTTCCTGCTTTCTTGAGCCCTAACAAACATGGGATGTGTTAATGTACTCACCAGCTGGCTCCAATCTAAATAAGTGAAACACTACATTGTCAACTAATACAGTTTTTATTTGCTGAGAAAATTTAGATCTACATTTCATCCACACACTGCTCTATAGCTGAGTGGGATTTAGAACGTGACTGAGCAGATTAAACAGAATATTCAATCAGACATACCATATCCCATTTATTCATGCAACAAGATATGACTAGACAAATTGCTTCCTGCATCCTCAAAGTCAGTGACAGCCAATCACTCCTTTAAATTATTCCATCTGTATTGTTTTAATGACCACTTTGTCAATTACAGCCCCTGAATAATGCCTCTTCCTTATTACCACAGCTATAAATCCTCTTCCATGACCTAAATTAAAAGCTCACATTCAATAAATCCAATTATTTTTGAGTGTGGTTGCTTCTGACCACCACCACAAGTATGATTATATTGGTTTGAGTCTGATTAAGTCATGGTGAGGTCACACAATTTGTCCCTGTAACGCACATTTCATTATTCCAGGCTGGCATGTAAAGGTGCCAACCACTAGATGGTGCAGGGATTAGTATTGTTCTATGGGGAGAAGGGTTTAAAGGGAGAAAAGGGCATCCTAAACAAATATCTGCAACTGAGGAATTTACATATGGAGTCCTTCACTCAGCAGACGGGAAGTTCAGCTGGGGTGACTTGTATTCATGCAAAATAGATTAAATGAGTGGGAGAATGAGGCACAATTGTTAAGAACTACTATTTATATCTCACTAAGACGTCAAATGACCCTGACTAACCCAGCAGTTTCTCAGCAGTTACTCACAGAAAAGCATTTGTCACACCTGACACAAACAAAAAACGGCAATTTTATTACTTACAGTTGACCCAAGATCTGTGGCTGCCATAATCTGAAACTAATGTACACACAATAATTACAAATGCACAGCTGGGATTCATTTCAACCTTCATTTGACATCCAATGCTGTGATTGTATGGGTCTCTGGGCTGGTGGTTTTCATCACAGAACATCAGACAGCACTGCCTAGTCAACCAAACACAACCTATTCAACCTCAATAAAAGCCCAGCCTCTGACCCGTGGGGTTAAGGCAAGCATTGAGCCTCCATGTAAAAAAGACACAGAGGGAAAAGATGAAAGAAATGTCAGTCTTTGTGTTTGTCCTTCTAGAGACTGGACAGGCGCTTTTTGAGTAACGCGCCGCAGGGTGCTGCACGGCTGCAGTCAGGAGCCTGAGGTTAGCTGATATAGGCTTATTATAGGGTGCTACAGTTAAATATCCCTGTAGAGACTAGTAGGAGGCGCAGCTGTGTCTGTCTGGTGGTAAGGGAAGGAGTAACCATGTTTGTTTAAGGCCCAATGATGGTAATGTTATCTAAGAAGTAACATTAAAAGAAAGCAGCTGACAGATAGGGTGACCTCGGTATAAAAATGGACATTCAAGCGTTTTATGATTTTAACCACAGAGAATGAAAAATCACAACTGTTCGTTTTTATGTTAACAGTAACAGTGAAAAATATTGCTCTAATAAGCTGGAACATTCCACAAAAAGATGACATTTGTGAAAAAAAGAGGACAGCGTCATTTGTGTGTTTTGCCGTCGGAGTTTAACACATCACACTGGTTAAATGTCATGTCCAGACTGCTGTGTGTCTTATCTCAGTTTCCCGTTTTCATGCATTATTGATGAAGGTGGTATCACACACACGAGCCAGTGTCTGCTCTTTGAGCTCACATGTTCTTCTGAACACTCCCACTTTTATCTCACAAACCTGGAATTGCCTTGTACTGGATCCCCAATTATTCAACCTTAGTTATTTTGCCTTTTGAAATTAATTTTTGGAAATGTGTACTAATTTTTGTACTAATAATTGTAGTTAGAAACATCCATTTCCACAACTGAATAAGAAGGTAAGCTTAAGCGATCAATGGATTCACCCACAGAGACAACAAAAACCTCAAAGAAACCAAAATTAAACATTCCTATTCCTATTCAAATATATTGTGAGAGTAAAAGAACGTACAGTCCCTACGTGATGTTATGACACAAATGGATGTACAATGAGTAGTTCTCCCTCTGTGACTGTAGCTGATGTAACCAATCTTTGACATCTGACCCTGACTGATAATGACACAGGGACCTGCAGAGGTGATGGTGACTTCAGTCCCGTTTGATTTAAACAGGCACAGTTTGAGGTAAGTGATCTCATCAACTGTTCTGGCGTTATTACAGTATGAAGGTAAGTGATCTTAGTTCTCTTCCAGAATCCCCAATGCCAGCATGTTTAATTAGTATGTGTATTATTAGACCAAAAATAATACACCCACACTGAGGAAAATGCTGAAGGTAAAATTACTGAGTACAGAGCGTGTTAGAAGCAGTGCAGAGATGGTGGGCTGAGGGATGTGGCTCGGGCTTATCTCCCTGATCAGATATCTCATCATGACTCATGCTGTCAGTGGTCAAATGTTATCTGTGCGCCGTCATCTCCCAAAGAGAACCAATCTGGCTGCTTGTGATATCCAGGAAACACTCTGAGGCCCAGGATATTACAAAAATTACATGGGGAAATATTTTGTTAAGATAATGCCCGTTCGATATATAACCGAGGCAGACACCTTCATAAGAGAGTGATTCATGAGAATGATGTCATCATGCTGTAAGTGTCTTCGTTATCCTCGTTTCCACTCTGAAAAGGACATGTACTGATGCAGTAGTACTTTGTGATGTACTGTAAGCATACAAAGCACTGTTTAGTGACTCAGAAGCCACACAGAAGTGGTTTGGCAACAAAGTTGTCAAATTGCCTTCTAAAATAATTGGAGTTGACCCATCGCAGTTTTCTGAGATGTGTTCCAAGCACTGCAGGAAGAGGGTGCTAAGCATCATCAAAGACCAGGCAATCACTTATCCGCACAAACAAGGCATCTGGCAAACACAATCGTAGTATGAGGACACAAACCACACTTTTTAAAAACAGCTTTTATCCATAAGCAGTCAGACTCATGAGCATTATGTGCTTTAAATCTAAAGTGGCCCTAAGGAGCAAGGTTTTATCAAATGTATGTACATAGCGGATGTTTGCTTGTATACAGTATATGAGCAGCCTATGTGCACATTGTGAATTTAATGTATATTTAATGAATATACATAGTATGTGTGAGTGACATATGCTTATATTGTGTATTTTGAGTGTATGGATGTATTATGTGTACAGATGTGTACAGTTTGTCCTAAGTGTAGAGGTCATTCTTTCTACAGAGAGAGTAGCATGGGCACAAGTTTTTCATTTTGTTAAAATGCGCCATGGCAATAAAGATGTTCTTCTCTTCCTCTTCATCTTTTGTTCTTCTCTTCCTCTTCTCCCATTAACAGATTCTTTTTGTTAATTAAAGTGTACTAGTGTCATTGATCTACACAATATTAAATACTCTGCATGGGACTTCTGGTTTAGATTGCACCATGGAAAAGCATGTGAAGACCAGGTGCTTGACTTAAACTATTTTTTTCTGAAATACTGACAGCCCTTGGAACAGCTCACAGTGTTCCTGTCTGAAGAAACCGTGAAACTTTAAAGTGGCAGTAGAAGCAATTTTGTGGGGTAAAACTCTCAAAATACGCCTAAAACTCACAGCTACGCTATGCAAAAACATGTGGGGTGGAGCAAACTGAAAGCAAGCCGGTGAACAGTCAAGAGGCTGTTCTCATGAGATCAATGAGAATGAGAGAATGAGAAGATGCATCAAGAGGGTACCAATATCTCTGACCTACAGGCCTGCGAGACCACTTTGGAAGAGGTGGAAAAGGTGGAAAAAACCATGCTGATGTCATTACCACCTTGAAACAGGAGGTAACCCCACTGAAGAGAGATGTCACCGAAATGGAGCAGAAGAGTGAGGATTTGGGAGCCAGGTCTTGACAATCAAAAGACAAGGAGAGAAGAGAGAAAGGAAGAAAAAAAACTTCTGATCAAACAGCTACTGATCAGAGATTTATTCAAGATACACTAACATGTCTTTTATCGTTTGCAATTTTGGGAGCCTTGTTCTTGTGTTATCACAGCAGCCCTCTTTGACAGTCCTCATATTGGGTACTGCAGAGTTTCATTAGGAAGAGCTGCAGTGACTTTCTGCAGAGCCACGGGGAAAAGGTGCTGAACCACAGAGGTGAACGAGCAGAGAAAATGGAAAACGAGCACATTACACAATGTGAACTTCAAAAATCAGACTGCCTGTGGCACTGTGAAAACATACTTGCACGATTAACCGATATGGTCATACTGGTTTTTATTTATTTAAGTCATCACTACTGATTATCAAGCTGCACTACAGTAACATTAGTCCCAGTGGCAAATTCCCACATGCAAATCTGCCTCTTTTGAATGTTACTGCTCTGCTGAAGGTTTTCCTTAGACTTTCTAACATATTCATTTTCTCCATGGTGAGTGTATAAACACAGCTTGTCCAAAAATAGATCTCTCTCTCTCTCTCTCCCACTCTATCTATCTATCTATCTATCTATCTATCTATCTATCTATCTATCTATCTATCTATCTATCTATCTATCTATCTATCTATCTATCTATCTATCTACCTATCTGTGTTGAGAACATTTCTGACAAGACTCTTAGGAGGCTTTGGTTTTCTAAATGGAGGGTTGCCAACTGAGTGCTGATACATTGCTCAGCATCCACAGATAATGAAGCATCTCTGCCGCATTTAGCTCTCATTATGACAAGCAAATGAGAAAAACACAATGAACTGTGTGCAGTGTCAAGTTTGACTCTGTTTTCTGTACTGAAGGAGTTTATTTAAAGTGTGACTTTCTCAAAAAGCTGCTCAGAATCGACAGAGGAGTCTGCTGTAGTAGTAAATGACATAGGATATCCTCTCCAACAGATAGGAAGGGAAACCACATTTCACACTGCACACAAGTGTCAAACAGGAGCAAACACCACACTAACAATTCCTGTTTACAATGTCTGATGCTTTAAATACACCCAGACACTGTATGTCTCTTCCTTCACCTCTACGATATTATCAGTAGGTCAATGTCAGGTTTTTTCAGTGTTCGTCCTTTTTTTCTGGGAAAAGAATATAAATTAACTGAGCTCCTGAGCAACAACAAAACGTAACGTAAGGTTGAACAATTCCGATCACTTGGTAGCAGAAGAACCCCAAAACAAGCTGACTGACACGCATTCCTGACATATTATCAGAAATTTCAGTTAATCTGTTGGTAAAGAATTGCCTACATACAGCTGACATTAGTATCTAATAACATTGGCATTACATTTCTATCCTCCTGATGAATTTAAGTCCATTATTCACTCTCCTGACCCCTGTTGGGTCTTATTAAAAAAGAACTAACCTGCTTGTTATTACACCTGCCATGAGGTTATTAGCAGGTAGTGTACAGATGGCTTTTTTTGTATGGAAACAGCTGCTGTCTAATGGAAACAGGCCTGATAAGAGCAGCAACTGAATTAAGCAATAAATCTGAGGCTGTAAAACAAAAACACTGATCTTGAAGTGTCTAAGAGCTGGTTATAGCTGCAGACCTCCACATTAAGGAGGTGAAGAAGAAGAAGAAGAAGAAGAAGAAGGTCATAATATTACCAGTTGTTACCTGCATCCAAATCATTAGGCCTACCAGTAGTCGTTGTAAATCCATTATCACCATAGTCACTCATAACCCAAACAGCATCATAAACCAGCACAGACGCTGTAGATAACACACTAAAATCACAACAAAATGTCCACTATTACTGCAGCTTATTTGCTTTGGCAGCCATATTCACAGTGGTGCGAAATGAATCATTTGAAAAGGCTAAAATGATGATTCATGCACCCCCTGACCAAGTCACAATTCCAAAATATGTGCACCCAACATGTCTAATCTTTAGTGTGTCTGCTTCTACATTCAGCCACTGCATACATACATCAAATAGATAACAAACTGCATGTCAACTCACACACATACACACACACACACACACTCAGCACTACAGTAGGCTCTAATAGAGACAAGCCTAGTGGGCCACTGAGCACAGAGAGAACAATGACAGTGGGCTACTGTACATGGCTGCTATCCACCTGATCCCCATGACTACACAAACGTGTCAAAGAAAGCAGCGGCGCCGGCTTGTTCCCAGTCAGGAGACGCAGCAGGCGGCGACACGCACGGCGGTCCATTGATCCTCTCCCGATCACATGCGTGGACGACTCGGTCTACTTTGTACGCCCTGAGCGCACAGAGGCGGGGATGAATCTGTGAATCCGCTGCATCCCCATCATATCTCCTTACCTTTGAGCTCCCGACGCTTAGATCCCGCTTAGGTTTATTGATAAGCCGGTGCTTTTGCCCGCATATCGATCACCCGTTCAGCTTTCACCCGGGATGGATGCGCCAGGGAGGGGAGACACCGTGCAGTCGCTCTCCGCCCTCATCCCCCGGTGCTACTACAGCGCACACTCGCCTCGTATTGAACCACACTCACCACGCCTTCACCCGCCGGTTATTATGTGAGCAACACACACCCTACACCCACCCCCCCTCCATCCCTTCCATCCAGCAGCTGCCGGCCGGCGTGGCGTGCCGGGCACACACAGGCGACAATGCATGTTTGATGTATGCTGCATCCATCACTTTCATTCATAATGCTTTACAAGTGTACAGCCTGCATGAGAGTTATGAGGTTATGTTTTATGATCATTACGTTTATTTGCCATCACACGCAGAGAAGAACGTAATAGCTGAAAAATAAGACTGCAACAACACAAATAGTACTCTTTGTTCCCTGTTTTGTAATCAATAGTGAGTTTATAGTTTACCTCATTATAACATAGGGAGTTGAATCTATTCTGGTTGATGGTGAGTATTTAAAGCTTTTATATTATTTGCTGCTAAAATTAAACAACAGAAAATGAACCAGAAATTTTGGCAATTTATTAAGAAAAATACCAAACATTCAACCAAAGTAAGCAACTTCACAACTTTAATCACTTTTCATTGATTGATAATCAATTGAATAATCAGTTCTGTAACTATGTAGCCATTGAACACCTTCCCTCCTTGTGTCAGGTTAAGGTTCTTTGAGGGCCTAAGCTAAAGTATGTTAGACTGAATAATGTTTATTTACTTAAGAGTTTCTGTGTGTGTTTGCCCCACTTAGAAGGACACAAAGGATTTTTTTTTCACGGTCCGCTATATAGAGGCCTGTTACAATGCACAGGAGCTGAGAGATGAACAACGTGACCTGTTGCACAGGATGCAATTTATCCTCAGACAAATGACAACAACAGGAAAATGGTAATCTAACAAATAACCTTTGACACAGGAAACATCTTTGGTTTTTGTAAGGAAACTATTACACAGACACAACACAGCTGCAACGATATGCATCCAGTCCATGCTGAATACTGAGAACATGGCTACCAATTAAATTATTGGATTTATCACCTGGATGTTTCTTTCAGGCTTTTGGGTCATTTTGCAAATCTGTAAA
>OMOW01112148.1:0-10335 GCA_900312555.1 Lamprogrammus exutus
CACACCTCTGTTGGCAAGATGTCTATGTAGAGGCAGATGAACCACCGCGAGACCACCAGGGTCCACATGACATTGTGATCCACCATGGTCTGCCACACTCCGGGTACTTTCATCTTCACCAGCTCCCCTAACACCTCCTGGTCCGTCTTCAGCCCCAGCATGTCGGGAGTGTAGTAGTCTGACAGCCACAGACATCCATGAATTATTATCATTAATAATCATCATATGCGCCTCAGATATTCTTCCTCAAAGCAGAAGATTATACAAGTGTGTATGACTAAAATGATCAGGTGTGATACAACCTCAAACAGACA
Source organism: Lamprogrammus exutus (assembly GCA_900312555.1). NCBI lineage: Eukaryota > Metazoa > Chordata > Actinopteri > Ophidiiformes > Ophidiidae > Lamprogrammus > Lamprogrammus exutus. Next base: position 315 of record OMOW01112148.1, read on the forward strand.
AATGTATTTATCTATTATCAAGCACCAATGCTGCAGGTAGTTTGGCTTCACCTCTCGCACCAATATTTGCCATCACAAACGCACTTATATGAAACCTAACATTGTTAATCTCTCCTTTAATATGAGTTTACTGCAGTTAAAAGAGGCCAGCAGAGAAAACAAATGAGTGTGAGAGAAATGAAACAGGCTGCAGGTTTTAAGCTATGCACAGATCAAGACCATGTGACCTCCCAAAGGTTTATTCTTAGCACAGACAAGAGATAACAAACAGAACAAACACACACGCACACGCACCCCACATGACCAGATAAGTGACACTGCAAGGGTTGGCAAAGTAGTGTACACTGTATATACACATTCACACACACCTGGTAATATTCTGCTGAATAATGCCTCCATCAGCCAGAAGGATTTCTCTTCATCTTTTGTGATGATGAGCAGATACCCAGCGATGAAGTTCATCCCCTGAAGACAGAAGAGACACGCTCAGTCGCACATAGAGCTTACGTTACCATTACATTTCACACACTGCAGCACAGACAACAAAGCCTCTAAGAGGGTAAGAGGAGACAACTGGACATGACACTGAACTGCTGTTGAGCTGAAACAGGCTGCGTACGTTCAGACAAACTGGTTCCAATGCGAGTGGAAAACGGAGCAAACCATCTATATAGTCCTGATGCCTTGTTTGAATTGCAAATCAAGCTGCTTTGCTACAGTGAATGAACTTTCCCTTTCATAAGGTCATCATTTGTTTTTCCCACTTGCACACGTACACCAGCTATGGCTGGAAATATTTTGCTGTTTGCCTTTAGTTCGTCTGTGTTTGCTGTTAAAGCTGCGCAGGAGTGAGAATCCAGCTCACACAGCTCACACTTTAAAAAAATGGCTCATTTATAATCAGTTCTGTAAACACCAATAACCTTTTGCTCCGTATCAGTCACCTTACTGACATCACTTCCTCTTTTGATATTTCTTTGCCACTCGTCCTGTGCGATTTATGTGCCATTTTGACATGCTCTGTATGCATTGTGTGCCTGCTTTGTTGTATTGTGTTATATGTTTTTACTTAGTATGTTACTTGTTTTATCACTGCTTTGTTTGCTTATATTTTATTTCCATCAATGTTTTATTCAAATTCTTTGCTATTCTTTACTCTGTATCATCTGACCAGGGACTGCAGATGAAAACTTTTGGCTAAATGTGGAAAGTTGTAACCGTCCAAACTTTCATTCCTTTCATCGTCTTGTAAATGATGATGATGTTTGAAGATTTCATCAAAACAATGTACAAAAATGTAAGATGATCCATGTAACTTAAGTCAAATCAACTCAGCGTTCAGCTTGTCGGCAAAGTGACTCGGAGCTTCGAGGAGACCAAACTTGAGTTTCTTAGCAGTTGGAGCAACGTAGACATAAAACTGCATACCGAGGCTGTGAAGAGTAGACAGAAACACTAATTCAATGACAGTAATGTTGCTCTAAACCCCGTGTGAATGTTCAGTGCTATATACCAAACATAGGTACACACCTGACCTCATCAGTAAACACAACTCAGATACTGAACCAATATAGCCTGTGTGTGAGTATGTGACAGGACTGACCTTGCATACGGAAAGAGAAACGTCAAAGTGTCAGATTACAGTAAAAGGGGTCGCTTTGATCTTTCTCTTAAAGCAACTGCATTTTGAAACATCCATTTTATTGTGGATCATCCCTGGCCCTGTATTACCTGGCAGTAGCCCACGGCTGGATTGTGGTGGCCGTAGGCGAGCAACACGTTGTGCAGAGCTTTCTGCATACACGGATTGGACGTCTTGCGAAACTGGACATTGTCTGGAAATGTTCGGTTCAGGTCTGAGAGACAGAGAGGACACAAGTACTCATATTGTGCGCTCTGTATGTGTGTGTGAGTGTGTGCACAAGCATCAGAGCATACAGCACACGCAAAGTCAGTAATTCAAGGTGTGAAGGAAGTCAGAGGTGGTGTGCGTCAGTCAGCCTGACCTGTGCAGATGGTTTCCACCAGTCTGCCGTCGTGCTGGGCTCGGAGCATGGACTGGTAGTAGCCTGGGTACTTCTCCATCTGCTCTTGAGCCCCGCTGGCTGCCATCCAGATCAGGGCCCGGTGCTCATTAGGAATCCCCTTACGTACATAACGCTTCACTGAAGACGACAGTGTTTAAGTTTAGTTATCAGTTTTATTTCATATAAATCGGACTTTGTGAGGGGTATTTCGGAGTGTGGTTTTCACACTCACGTTTTACGTCCCTCTGCACTTTGGGTTTGCCCTTCAGAAATTTGGACCACTTGATGGATCGTCTGGTGAGCACAACTAGATATTCAGACATCAGCTCCTCATAGGACTCATAATCGAAGTCCTCAGAGCGCTCAAAGCCGTATGGATCCACACTGGATCAAAAAATACAAAGCCAGAAATCACAAACAGCATTTGAGTAACTTACGAAAGCTGTGTTTTCAGTCCTTTATTATCATCATCATAATCAATTTAATTCAGTGCTCAACAAGATGTGTTGGTGGTCAACAATCAACAGATACATCACTGTCAAAGAGAACTGCAGCACATGAACGCTTTACAGACTGCATCTTGTTTTCACTTTAACCTCAATTCAAGTTAAATGTGTGTTGTACAGTTGTTTTGTGAACAATTATCTGAGTTTCAAGTGAATTTTGCTGTTCAGAATTTATTTTAGTAACAATTACTGTCATCTTTTAATGAATTTTGATGTTTGACAGTAAAGTTTGACATATCCTGTTCCAGTGCAGCCGTCACATCTCTTTAATTAGCAAATTCAAGAGATCATAGCCAAAAATGGTTCTTTTTTCTTACTACCAGCCTAAAAATCTAGCATCAAGTGGACTTAAATCTCTTATATATCACTTGCTGTCACATTGTATGAAAAACGTTATTCATTAGGCATGCATCTATAGTGGCTGGTGCAGTTCAGCAGTTCAAGACCTACCTTGAGATGTCTTTGGATTTTAAAGTGTGCTATAAAAATAAAATTTATTATTATTATTATTAGTATTTAGATATTGTCACCACCAAGGTCTTGAACTGCTGCGTTTCATTATTAGTCTGTATCCACTTGTGCATCTACCATCTGGTTTCATAGGAAAACCCTGAGAGAGTCGGTGATTCCATTCAGTGCCTTAAAGATGCTTATGTAACTCTAATCTTCTTGCAGCTTAACGCTTTCTCAACTGTTAAATACATACCTGAAGAACCTTACAGCTCAGAATTGTGGATGTCAATTGAAATAACTCTGGTGTTCAAACATGTTCAAGCAGCACAGACTTTGAAGTACAAAACCACTAAACACAGTCCAGGATGGTAGCATTGTTGCCAAAACAAACACAAGGGTACATAATATAAGAGTATCAGAGTGGAATCTGAGTGGTACACTGGATGGGGGACTCCCTAACAGAAAACAGTACTTTAAATTGTAGACTGCAGTCCATTTCAGTGGTAAGTGAGCAGTTACTGCACAGGCACATATGCCTGTATTATAAATGCAGAGAACATGGCCTAAAAATAAGAAAGGAGGATGTCTGCTTGATGTCTTATGATCACTGGAGGTACTTTTGGCAATTGTGAAGGCAGGCCTGTAGATTCCAATGTGCTTTAAACACACCCTCCCCACCCCCACCCCCACCCCAAAAAAAACCCTCAACCATACATATATAAGGATAAACGTTTGCAAAATATCGTGTTGTCAGTACACCTGCACATTTATGATTACGTTTTATGACAAAGGTATTTAAATTTCACCTTTATGACGGAATAACACGCAGAGGTATCAAGGTATCTATGAGAAATTCTTCCCGTGACCTCTAGGGGGCTCCGTAGAGTACAGTAGGTGTCGTTAATGCTTCCAATAAAACTAATGAAGTGATTTTGAAAGGTGACGCTTTCGTTAATGATCCCACAGTGTCGTTTAAAACGTGAAAACAATGTCAAACTGAATGCCGTTAAATGCTGAAGTTAATGTTTGCTCGTGTTACCTGTTTATTCGGTCTTTTGCTCTGCCAGCGACGGAGCGGCTCCCGTTCGTCGCTTTGTTCTTCTTCTTCTCCATCTCTTGTTCTTCCTCAGTTATATCCCAAAAATCCGTGCTATGAACTCACCATGAATGCCCTTTCTTGTTCCTCTTCAACAAACAATAAACTACAAACATTAATCCCAAGTCACTGGTTAAGCTGAGGTCGCGTTTGGTTAACTTTTAACCATCTCCATGTTTGGTAATCCACGAGGAAAACGAGTTAACACGCTAACTCCGATCGGATTTAGATTCTGCTCTTGTTCAAAAGTATGGGAAATTGTTGCTAGTTTCCCCACAAAAAAATGAAAGAGTTGTTCTAGATTTGTATCTTATCTATCCGCCGACGCTCCATCCACGAGAGCGGAGTTTGTCTTGAGTTATCAACGCCGACATGCACCTGTCACCGGCTCCGCTCTATTAGCAAACTACAACAACCAACCGAGGAACAGTAACTACTAAACACACACACCGAAGCTTCAGTGCTTGCGCGGGTTCATCTTCATCTCTAGTGCGTGGTGAGGAAGACTTCAGAGCCTGGACCCCGTGACTAACGCTGGCCCGGGACACACGACAATCAGATCTTATGGTGCTTTCAGGTGCATCCCGTAAGCCCCAGCTCGAACTCCTCTAAACTAGAGTGATGTGACTTGTGACGCGTTTAGATGCTTTGGTTGGAATGTGTACGTGTAACAAAATCAGTTTTTGGTCCTCTAAAACGGACATAACACGCATTACATATGTGGGGAAAATGGTGAAAAACATCAGGAAAACATTCTAATATATTTGATTTAAGAAAGTACGTACTTTTTAATTTATTTATCAAAAAATACATATTTCTTACATTTCTGAATTAAATTCATTTTGAGGGATGCGCCTAAAATTTAAAATTACTACAATTATAAAAGATTCAAATAAATACGATTCAATAACATAACATTGATCCCCATTTTTAGAGGAATAAAAGTGGTGAAACATTAAAATCAAGTTTATTTTATAGCTCAGTATCATACAATGTCTCAAAGGACTTCACATGCCCAAGCAGCAGTACTTCGTCCACAATAACGGATCATAAATTCTCTTGTGGTCTTATTCTCTGTTTAATGTTTCATTTCTTATAACTGTTGTTCGAGTAAAATTAGCAATTTTGGGTGTGGGAATATGTAATGGGCACTTTTGTTGACAATGATAATCAATACTGACACCCCTTTTGTTTTTGAAGACATTTCTTTCTCATCAATTGTTACTTTCTGTCACCGTATTGTACGAACATATAGCAACTGTAGTTTTCCATTTAGCAACTGTTATATTTTCCATCAATCCAATACTGTCTCACATTCTGTATACTCCATTTGTACGTAAAAGTGGTATTTCTGATAACACCTGAAGGCAGCAAAAAAGACCAGGAACCACACCCCTTACGGCGCGTGCTCAGCTATGAAACACAGGTAAATGCGTGCGCTTGTTAAACGGGACTGAGATGATTCTTAAAGTTACAGTAAATATTATTAACAGTTGAAAAGTAATGTAGAGGGTTTTTTTTTAACATCAATTGATGGCTATAAAAGTTCCTTTGTTTTTAAAGTTTACCACCCAGATTCATCAATATGCCTCACTGTAGTGTCCCAGCATCAACAAAGTCCTTGTAATGGCTGTTTGTGTTAATAAAGAAGCAGTTAAATTATTTGGCTTCACAGGATTATTAACAATAAAACGGCCTCCGTATCATCTAGTTTTTAAAACCAGTTTCATATTCAATGATTTGAAAGTTATCAATATTATTTGTTTCACCTGTGCTTTTCCTGCCGTACCAAATCAAAAAACCTTGCTGGTTTCTGGTTGCTTGGTCACATTGGTACTTTGAACACTTACACTTTTTTTAAACTTTATCAAAGCTGTAACAGTAATACTGTTTCTTGACTTTAAATAAGCTATTTTACAGTCAAGTGTTGGGTTTAGCAATATAGTTATTCCATTTTGTATAATAGAGAAGCAAAGAAAAATACACCTACTTAAAAAAAAAGAAGAATGGATCAAAAAATGACAAAAAGGTATCTTTACTGGAAACAAATAAACTCTGTCACTAACAGCCTGAGCTAATGTTGACACAAAACGACAACCATAAACGTGACTAATGTCCCATTGAAGTTACCGTGTAAATGTTTGCACTTAATGTCTTTGTTGTATTTGCCATGTTGTTTACCCTATGTTACTTAAACACACATACACCCTGACAAATTTGCAGAAAGGCATGCTTAACCCTACCTAAATTATATTACTTTAAATAAGATTAAAGTGAGTCTGACCTAAATACACACATAGACAGGCAATAAAGACACCATACCATACTCATTCCCATCATGTTTTTCATGATAAGCCTGGGGATGGACAGATGATGGATCATGTTGGCCTACATCTCTTATCCCCAAGTGAAAATAGCAGAGTAAGTTCAGATGCAGACTCGTGTTTCAACCACGTAATCCTGGTCCTTTGATCCTTTCGGCGGGATGGGATCTTTAAATTGGATGAACTTCCTGACATGTTCTGCATTGCTGCATGCCCTGGGCCAATTGTTTCTATGCCATTTCACTATAATCCTGTGTGTGCACTGTTCAGGATTCCATCAGCAATGATGGTGACAAGTTCATCTTAAAGTTGAATTGACTCATTCCTGGTGTAAGGCTTTCTCACTTCTGTGAACATATAATTGGATATGCAGAGCAGTTAGTTAATCTGGATGAAAACAGTGTTAAAAGTTTCTGAAACAGTGGAGCGTACTGCATGTCATGAATGAATTGGTAGCATTTATTGTTAAATATTAAGTATTTTCAGAAATGTACCACCTACAATCATTGAAATACAAACCATTATTATGTGGATAGTTATAAAGACATGTTGAACAGTACAAAAAGTTTGCTTGTGCACTTATTAAGAATAACAGCATTCTTTGAAAGGAAACCTAAGTATGTGTGACCATTAATAGGAATTCAGTTCATGTTCATAAAAATGATAATACACCTTTCAAATTCACTGCTTTTTAATTCTAAACCGCTCCTCTGTTGTAATGTCTTCGTGTTTGTTCCCTACTTGTCCACGGCGCACCCAGACTGTGGGCAACCTGCGGCGTTAGCAGTGTTGACACAGTGAGGAACAGATTCCAAACTGTTGTTGCAAGTGCAAAATATTTGGATTGACTCCTATTAGGATATAGATATGGATATATGGAAATATAGAATGTTTTTTCTACAGATAAATACAGTTTTAAATGCAAGTTTGTCTGTATTTGTCTTCACATACTGCAGATGTCTTAGTTATTGTGCTGCACTGTGCTGTTTGCAATAATCCATATTTGATAAGCACTTGTCAGCTGGTGTAAGTGCTGTAGGTCATTTGAAGATTATCAGTGTTGTAACGAAATCTTAAAACACACTATTATGAAAACTGATTGTGTCTTTAAAAGCACCATAGTAACACTCTTATGAAATGTAGCACTGGAAAATGAAACATTCTTTGATCGAGTACTTATGGTCATGTATGGGCCACAGAATGTACAACTGACGTTGACGTATATACAGTAGGTAGAGAGTCACTAACATCCTTTTATGCATGAAAGTGTACTTGTCCAATCAACACTGATCCTGATTCAGAAGGTAAAAGTGTCAGTGAAACGTATGATTTTGGGTTTATATGTGTGTTTGACTGAAGGATCCCCATAGTTTATTGTTGTGTACTTCGGCCTCTCCTTTCGCTTGTCTGTCTGAGGTTGAATCTGATCAGGTAGTGCTACAGCAGGGGTGTTGCTGTCTTCAAACGTTGCCTTACTGATGGTGACTTCAGAAATTCTGAGACTCTGTGGCACATTTGTATCGTTGTCCTCAGGTATTACTGTACTGTCCTGTCCTTCCCTATCATCCTCCTCTTTTTCCTGTGGTTTACCTTCTGCTGCTCTCTTTTGTGTTACTGAATGATGATTTGTATTGCCAATTTTGGGGTTATCAAGGTGTGAGTGAACGTCTTGAAAATTTCTCATTGTCTTGTTTCCAATGTTAAAATCAGTCATTGAAGTATCAGAGGGGGAGGCCAGCATCCTGTCCACAGGGGTCATAGCTTCTGGGCTTGGTGTTGTCTGATCCGCTCTCGGTTGATCTTCACATTGATAAATTCTTGGGATGAGGTACTTCGGCAACCTCCTTTGAACGGTCGCATCTTTTTGTGGTCGATGCTCTTCCTCTGCGTTGTTCTCTATGGGGTTCTGGCCTCCGCAATTCCATTCAGGAACTCTACTGCAAGGCTCACTTGTGGGGGCATCCACGTGAGAGCATCGCACGGCCTCTTCCAGTGAGTGAGGTATCTTGTCCAACTGTGAGCTTTCTAAGGTTCCACATTTGGGTTTCTTAAAATATTGCTTAGGGGAGGAATCGGCACAAGCCAAAGACCACACTGAAAAGCAAGGCAGGATAGTTGCCACATGCCAGTTCATGGGTGTTTCTACCTGGATAAAAACCCCATGTGGCTCTGGCAGTGACCACTCTATGACAGAAGTTGAACAGAGCAGTTGTAGATGTCCATATTTTAAAGTACCAGTTTGACGTTCCCCTGAAATCCAACCCTTATCGTCATTATCATAAGGTTGACATTTTGTATGTTTTAACGAACAATGGCCTTTAGTCTTTTGATCTGAAGGCTGGACGCTTATTTGCTTTGTAGTCAAATTACTTTGTTGCCTCATGTTTGATTTTCCTTTTGTTGAAATGTCCATTGACTGATCTGGTCTCTCTGTAGTTTGAAGTCCCTTCAACTGTTGTTTAACAGATTTACTTTTCATTTGTTTCAGTTGTCTTTGAGTGTGTACACATTGATCCGCTGCCTGTTGGTGTCCTCTTTCATGACAAGCTGCCATCTGTTTTACATTATTGTTCACCTTGACTCCTCCAGGATGCCTTTCATTTGAACTTTTCAAGTCACCTCCCTTACGTACAGTTGCGGTGGTCTCAAATCTCTCCATCAAGGAGGACAGGAGGAGCCCTCTTCCAATAAGTCTTGGTTTCACTGGCTGATGCTCCTGCATATTTCCACCCATTTCCTTCTGCTGTACCACTGCAAACCTGGCCACAATATCCTTCACACTGCCCACTCTCTTCTGTTCTTGCTCCTTTTTAGCCCAGTATTGCTTCCCTTTGTGTGTTTCTTGTTTCTTGTCCTGGCTGTGGTTCACATTACCTGCCAAACCTCTGTTGGAGGGCAGACTTCCCACCTCTCTTTGTTGGGTGATGGGTGGTTTGGGTGTGGACCTTGTGAATTTGGCCTGAAGGAGTTTGAATGAGGTAAGGCACCGGGGTGCTGAGTCCTCTATTCGATCTCCTCTGTACCTGTCACATAACCTTTCTTTTTGTGAACTTCTCGGGATCATGGAACTGGTCTCACCAGTCTTACCCTGGCTCAGGTTCTGCAAATCAAGGAGATGAATTGTAGTGGAACTTGGTTTCATTGGATCCCCAGTTCTCTGAACAGGCGATTCTTTGTTTCTTACATTTGTTTCAGTAACAGTACCTAACCCTGGCTTCGGGTTTATGTTTCTGGTGCTACAGTTGGCCAGCTTGTGTGTTAGGTACTCCAGGAGACTCTCAAGAATCCATCTGAGTGCTGGACGGCAGGTCCGGTCTCTGACCAACTTCCTCAGCATGCTGGCATCAGGGCTGATAGAGGTTGTCTGGGAATCTGGTCTACAGAAAATAGAAGACATGCAAAACTTAAGCCTTGTAGCCATCTACAACTAAGTATTACAGAAAAAAACATACAAATAATGACAGCAGAGTTGAAGGATGACATGCAAATCAATCATTTGCATGAACTATTGTATGAAATTGTTTGACTATGAAGCTCATGAAGAGATCATGTATTTTATATTTGAAAAGCAGGGGTGAAAAGAAACTATAATTCAAATTTTTGTCATTACTCAAT
>OMOW01112151.1:0-12060 GCA_900312555.1 Lamprogrammus exutus
ATTCAAGTGAAGATTCAAGACAGATGAGTCACAAGTCAAGTTAGAAGTCATAATGGGCAGAGAAATCATCTTTACTGTATAGTCGATTTACATAAATTTGAATGAATTACTTTCCAGATAAACTACATAATTTGATGAAAATACATATAGATATGAAAAACATAATATTTGTGTAATTGTATAATTATCAATATTTGGTTTGGGGATGTATCAAGTCTATTTGATTATGTCAAGTCTCAAATTTCCAAATTTGTGATTCAAGTCCACGTGAAGTTGAAATCATGCTACTTGAGTTTGCAGCCTTGCTAAAATTTCTCTACAATGTAATGCACAAAAGCTAGTTAGGTTGTTTTTGGCAATAAATTCCAAATAAAAGTATTTTGTACTCACTTTTCACAGTGCACAGCCTGCACTGCTCCCTGAGCTCTCTCCAGGGTGTCCCTGCTGTTTTCATAAACTTAAAGAGTGGCTGCAAAAATAAATGTGGCCCCAGCTGGATCAGGCTCCCGCAGCAGAGCACGCTGTCTAGACAGCACATCTACAGAGGAAGAAGAATCTCTGCCTCCACACAAATCGTGACAAATCACTGTGGCCTGGACAACGGAGGAGAAGCAAAATAGGCTTTGATAACTGAAGGTTGATGGACAAAACACAGGTGCACATTAAAAACAAAATGCCACAGAGGGGGTTTGTGTGTGGGTGTGTGTGTGTGTGTCTGAGAGAGAGAGAGAGATAGAGAGAGAAAGATAGTGCGCAGGTCTGAGTCCCAGTCTGTGTTGGCGTTATGTCCAGTGCCTGGTAGGTTTCAAAGAAAACCACCCATAACCGTATTAGCAAACCCATTCCCACTCCCATGTCACCAATCTTCTCACAATTTATTCGGAATAGAAAAAGAACCACAGAGGGGTTGAAGTTTAGAAATATTCTGCCCCATCATGTGTGTGAATGGGTTGAACAAAATATTAGAAACACCTTTCAATACAATGCAGTCTTATATAACAGCACTGCTAACTATAGCCACGACTTACCAGTTGAATCCACGCCTCTGACACAATGTCAACAAAAACTAAGCATCTTCACAAAGGTAGAATTTATAACAAGGGTGTAACATTGCTTTGTTTTGGATTGTACAGGTGTATCTGATACTAAGTATGCCACTAAGTGCATGAAGTGTACTGTTAACTTGGATTCGGTCTCTTTGTGAGTTTGACAGCCTATATTTAAGAAATATTTGAAACAGATACTATATGGCCATTGTATAGTAGAGATCTCAAAGTTACCAGCGCGTATAGAACATATTAATGAGCAACCAATTAATTTTGTTACAGTGACCAACAGCGCCCCCAGCCATCATTTGTGTTTTAGTTTCAAAATATCAGCACCTTTGTACTCAGAGGAAAATTATGGATTCATGCGTTTAGGGATTTTTGTGTGTGTTTTAGACTTCCTGAACTGTATTGTACATTTTCCGTTTCCCCCGCTTATGTCAGTAAACATGAGACAGCAGAGAATCTCTTTCATCAGCTTTACATTTTTAGCTGAACAGATGGAGTTTAAGCAAGCGCATGGTGGTCCCCTCGAGACAGATTACCATCCACATCCACTGACAATGACAGAAACAGAGAAGCAGAGAGTGCGTTGAATTTGATGCAAAATGGTTACGACTGAATACAAATAAGCATCATACAGTGAAGCAACTTATTTACTTCTCTATAGGACCAGCCATGTGCACACACATACACATAAACCTGAGCATTAAGTATACTTCAAAATGCGCAAGATGAAACATCAAAAGAACAGGCTGCTGAACAATTTCTAGAACACCACATGTAGTCTGGTGCTTCAGAATGGGAGCTCATTTTGTACCGCTCCATGCCATTACGGGGACACAGGATGGTCACCAGTCGCTTATTACCGGAGGCGGTAGTGAAGGAGGCTTCCAGTGGATGGAGAGAGGAGATGGCAGTAGCTGCAGTTTACTGTTTATTCCACAAAGTCAGAGTTTAGACATGTTGCACCAACAGCACAGGAAGTAGTGAATGAAAGAAAACCAAACTGAAGCTCTGCCCGATGACCCATTAACACCCAGTGATATTTGGACCAATTACAGCAAGGGGGAGGTATCAGAAGTAGAATGGACAAAAAACCTCTCCTTGGGGGTCCTGCACAAAGAACACTGAAAAAGCCTGAATCACAGATTCCTTTTTGCCTTGGAAGTTTTAATTAATTAGCATGAAGTATTATGTGGCCTTAACTAAGCAAAGACAAAATTCATCCCTGTATCAATTCAAATCAACTGCTGTGAGAAGAGATGATCAGACGGAATATCATAACCCTCAAACTGAAGGATGTGCCACATCTTTCGGTCCTCATGAAGATGGTGTCCTCTCAAGTATAAAAACACACAAACTCAAACACACACAGACTTAACAACTGCAAGTGCTGACAGATTCTGTAATTGGTTGCTGAGCAAATCTGAGAATCACCATCCCGGTAACCACTGAGTCACAAAGGTGCTGTCTCAACTTGTTTTTGACCAAGACTCACTGAGGGTTGGTTTGATTTTAGACCAGCATGATCTGCTCGCAATGTCCTGGACAAAACGCTGACAAATAACAGCTGAGTCCTGTTCTTCAACTCTGGTCCTTGTCTGTTTACCTAAAAATAAGCATTAAGTTTTTCATTAAGTGCAGGATTTCTACACAAATTTGCCAATTAAATTCCAAACTTTTCCTTTACTTTTACGCAACGGTTACTATTACGACACGGTACGCTTGTTATGCAAACATAAACGTGGACTGCAACTGCAATCACAAGCTTGTAAGATCAACATCTTACAGCTGTGTCTTCATCTTTTTTTAGCCCTAATTTAATTTTTTCAGCAGATTACCAGGATATGTATCAGAGCAACCGTCCCCATCTGGTTTCCAAAGATGATACGACAACATCTCCATTCTTTTCTCTTCTCAGGCTCTGTGTCGACTTGTCAAGATTACAATCATCATGACACACTTCCATGGCTTCGAGATATTTCCTAACGCTCCACAACATTTCCAGGCCTGGAACACACATTTTCAACGACTCAATGATGCAATGATTTTCATGACTGCAGTAATCCCGTGTGTGCACGCAGCACATTCGCTTGTACAGTTATCAACTGAGAGATGATAATAATGAAGTGTTGTTGTTTCCCTCTTGCACTTGTACTTTCTCTGTAAAACAAAAGAGATTCGACCTGAGCTAATACCAAGTCGTAACCATGAGACTCCCAGATGGATCTGGTGACAGAGGATGATGCCATCAGTGCTCAGTTGGCAGCACAGCAGAGCAGCTTGCCGTTGTAACAGACACTAAGATTCATGTCAGCTTTAGCCTCTTCACTTTGAGTATTTGTGTGAGAGAGCCAGCACGCAAAGACTGTCCAAAAGATACACACCCACCCTGTTCTCTACTCAGCTGGTATCTGTTAAAATCATTATCACATCTTCCACGCCATCCCTCAGCCACCACAACCTCTGCGCAAGACCCAAGGAACAGCACTGTGCAGTATGGCTATGTGGGCAAAGTGGCCAATTTTGAAATTGCAGCCTTCCGCTACGTACACCACAATTCTGATCATCATACCCCATTACACAATAATGACGCAGTGCTGGAGGAGAGCAGGAATAAATGAGGGAAAGTTTAATCTTGTCAGTATCTGAGCATCCATGCCTGTACAATCCTACTGCAAAAGCCTCTGTGCATATCAGTTGTTGCTGCTGTGGACACCACATAGCATAGGCACTAGGCCCTACAATAGTTACCTCCCGTTACTCACCGTCTTTTTAACATTCTCAGAGCAAATTCAAACCGCAACTTTGCACCTGTGTTTACATAATGCATAATGTGCCAGGGCTGCATCACACCCAAGCCGCATTCAGTGTTTGGGATTATAAATGATATAGTCAAAATCATGGCTAATTAGTTACTTTCAGACATGTTCCATATAGGGTAAAATTAAACATGTTCAGACATTAATTTTGCAGGATGATTTTTTTTTATAGTTGTTTTTGTATTTGCTTTATTGCATTTTTCGTCCAACAAGCAATACATTATTTGAAACATTCAGGAGGTGAGTGACGAGTGAATGTCTTTATCCAGGAGCACTTTGTATTTATTATCTCTTTATTACAGCATTAACTTACCCAGACATTCTGTCTGAAGGTAAATGTATTAATACCTTTTTTCAAATGCCCACACCGGAAGGTGGATCGAAAAGCGTGACATCCTAGAGAAGGAAGAGGGTGGTGTGTGGGTACAACAACACAGTTTTAATTTCATTTCACTGTGCGAAGCATGGACAGAGTGTTGGAAAGAAAACAGAGCTTGAGAGAGAAATGTAGCCCTTCCTAATTTTCACATCTCGCCACACGTTGACAATTGTGCCAACGCCCCCCAGACCGCTGTGTACACTGTATATTGTAGATTGAATAAATGACACCCTGCCTGGAAAAGCCCAGACTTGGTATTTCACCGTGTATCTTTTCCTTCATTATCCAAACTGTATGAAAAGTGAAAATGGCTGCTTTGTATTTGAACTTGCAGATGTGTTGCCACAATGGATCACATTGGGAGACACCGTACCATGATCATGTGAATAACTCAAAGCAGCCTTTCTGTGTTTGTATTGTGTATTTTCCTCTCTTGTTGGAGGCTGTGCCATCACTTTCCCACCACACAATGCGAGACTTCATGTAAATGGCTTCATACATGTGTTGCACATGTGTCCAGAGGGCATGCTGCAGGAACCCTGTGTCATCTCTCAGCTGCAGAGCAGCAATTAGGACAGCGTATTCAACTGAGTAAGGAACAAGACACTAGGCAAGCACTAGATGGGTAAGTAATCGAGGGTGAGTTATATTTGAGACCAAATTAGCTGCCTTGATAATCCAGTGGAGTGTAGAAGCACCTGGTGAGTAGCCTACAGATGTAAGGAGCACTTCCTGCCTAATGAGTTCCCTTTTGTTTGATAAGAGGATAAAAGAGACCATGTTCAGGATGGGACAGTGGAAACATACTGTTACTCTGCTTAGATCTTAGATCTTGGTCTTTGTGTTAAGTGGAAATGCAGCAAAAGAAAGATGACGGTAATGAGGTAATTTGCTCTGCATCCTGAGGGGTTTCAGTTTGATTTACATCAGAGAACAGCTAAGGGACAGTCACTCTTTTGGATTTTTTTTAGGTGTCTTAGTCCACAATGACAAAAATCTGCAGTTTATTGAAGCAGACTTCACAGACAAAGAGACAATTTGCACATCACATGAAAAGAAGAATCCTTTATTGTATCTGATATACATGCAGATTGTGTTTTATTTCTCTCTAGCTTTCTCTTTAAAAAAAAAAACTTCCAACAGAGGAAAAGGCAAAGGTAAATTAATAACTGATCATTAGTCATCTAGGTGGTTGATTGATTGATTAAAGAAAGTGCTTGAAATTTGCATTACTCTTGATCAGATACAGTACATAAAACCTATGAACAAACAGATCTGTTCCATGGGTAAATACACATTGCCTCGACTGTCCTCTTCTTCAGAGGGTTTAAAATCTTTATAGGCTCCATATAAACCAGTCAGCTGATACGACCTGGCATTATCATTTATGCATTAAACCTTAGTCAGCACCTTCACTGACTTCAAGCACAAAGCCCTCTGTATTTCATAAAACCCAACAGTAAATAATAAAATAAATAAGCCAAACTTTCAAAATGCCTGAGGAGTAACAGTCAAGGTTCTCCTCCGGCAATATTTAGACCTTGTACCTTTGCTGCACAAATCCCATGATCCAAAGCATTAAGTCAGTGCAGGAAAAGCCCAGCAAGGCTATCCACACAGGTAGCCTATGTCTCTGTCTGTGCTTATCAGCTCTGCCGTTCCCCTCTTAAATCTCCACAACAAATCCAATACACTATTCACAAATAAAACCCTTATCCCGTTTCATTATATATTTCCCAGTATTGACTTGAATTTCAATAGCACAAGTTCGCAGTTCATTAAAAGCCAGCCGAGTCTGAAATTGGTCAATATTATTTAACAAACGGCCTCCGCAAAGCAGGTTACTACTCGCCAACTCAGCGACTTCTTATACTTGTTTTCCGTGCTGGTGCGTTTTTGTATGCATGTAGGAAGGAGGTTATTTTCAAGAAGCCACTTTTCCGTTACCACTTCCCTCGCTACCTACATCTAGTATCAGAGCTGTTGAGACGTATCAAAAATAGCAAGTTGAAAGACACTGAAATTGGCAGTGGAGAGTGGGGGTGTTGTGCATGTGAAGTATGAGGTGTGTGATGGATGGATGAATGAAAGAATCGGATGATGGTGTTTTCATCCTCTTTTTGTTTTTGAACCAGTGAGCAGGCTGCGTGCCAAACTTTCTGAGTGCGACTTTGGACACTGAATCACAGCTCATGAATAACACAGAGCCCCAAGATGAAGCAGTGTTTGCCGTTTGCATTGTAATTAAAACTGTAGCTGTTATGTTGTCAAAAACAACAATACGTCTGGTTAGGAGGGAAAAGCACAGTGATTTGAGATGCTGGCAAAACAATTATTAGAGGATGATGACAGGATGCTCATCGTGTATCAAAGTAATTTGTCATGCAAACGCAAACACACATATACTCCATTTTTAGAAAACCTCTTCCTCCATGTGGTCTAATACTAATCCTTACTGACATGTCCATTGTATCTAAAATACTTTCAGACATCATTCAATGTCTTATCCACTTAGTCATCCATTTCCATCCTTCAGGCCTCATGACTGCAGCAGATGTCAGTGGTTTACCCCCGGATATGCCAGAACCAGAGAGACCAAGTCACTATTTATCTAACTACCGTCTTGAATTTTAGAAAATGTCACTCTATACCTTCTTGCTTTTGTATAAACCAGCCCAGTTTAAAATATTTGAGTATTTGCTGTTTTAAAAAAAAATTGTATTTGAATGTTCCACTGACAAACCTGTTCGATACCTGTTGATAACCACTTACTATGTCATAATCACTGCAATTTTCAATGAGTCCATCATTAAAGGTTACAATAAGTTTTCCAACCCAGTAGGTGTGTAAAGACAAACTGTGATAGGCGAGCAAACACAGCAATCAAGTGGTGATTGGAACCAATCGCATGCCGTTTCCAACATGTTAATGTTTCCTGCCCTGGAGGCAGACAGACAAAGAAAAGCGAGTGGAGGATTTCCTCTCAACTTGTGTGTCTGCTGTGTGAAATAAATGATGGTCTACAATTATTTAGAATGATAGAAAAGTGTTTTAGACATGGAAATGCTTCAGTTTGCTTTACACTGTCACAGGAGAGGAAAATAGTGTCCAGTGGACTCGCTTCCTCCAATCATTTGCTGTGAAATGATTGGACACAATGTGGATGTGTGGATGTGGGTACTACCCAAGGCTAAGTTACACAATATTCATTACTTCTATGTACTTCTAGCCTCCATTGTAGGTTCAAGATACTTTGTCCTCAAAAAATAATACTCTGAGGAGTAATTTTCCACTGAACTATGATGGAGTACTTGAATACTTAAGGCGCCAGCCCTAATAAAATCACATGAAAAGCAGAAGGTGTAAGTGTATTCATTCTGCCTGTCAGTTGACAGCTTGCTGGCCTTCACTAAGATCCATTAGTTTTTAAGTGCTAGACCGCTGACTGTTTGTCTCACATGTCAAATGAGTCTTGTGAGTTGACCATGCTGTGAGGACGGTCTGTCCCCCTCCTCCAGATTTCACTCAACAAATCAAATCAAATCAAATCAAATATATTTATATAGCCCAATATCACATAATGTCTCTAAGGGGTTCACAGGCCCACAGAACATGAATCATACCGTGTGTTGACACAATATTATCCATCAAGCAGTGTCACACAGTCCTGGTACAGTATTTAGAAGGAAACAGAAAGCTATATGTGCTGACATGTGATCAGCTCACAAGTGTAATCTCTCTTGAGAGGAGGAAATGTCTAACCAGAATAGGCAACCAAGCTAGATGGGGGTGAAAACTCTGCAACACCACTACAGATTTCTAACTAGGAATCCACATTTTGATGACGCATAATGATGACCACATCAAAAATGGAGGCAACAGAAAGGAATCCTCTGTCAGTGATTGTCAGGTTCATGCACACATGCCCACGGCAAACATCAAAGTGCACATAGAGCAATTTTTGTGTAAAGGCCCCACCGTGCTTCATAAGAAGTGGAACCTTCAGGGCAAAAGGGTCAAGATGCAACGTGACTCAGGCTGTTCTTTGTGCTGGGCCTCCATGTGAACTTTTGTCTCTTTTTTTAAACTTCTGATGCTGTATCTCCCCCTGGTTGTAATATGGTCTAAATATCACATGGCAGGTTACGTTAGCGACGGGAGATATCAAATGTGGAAAAGACAAAAGACATTTCTTAAAGGCTATACCGTGCGTCGTGTTCCAGGACATGTTCATTGGCCCTCTTTTGTCATTTCATCTCACCTCTTGAGAAAAACACTGGCCTTTACTCTGCCTCTCACATCCGAGGCTGTGTAAACATACACACACGAACGCACACGGCGCACTGAGACAGAGCCTTTGCTAGAAATAGCAGCCTGATCCCTCACCCTGTTGCATGACCGGCACCTTGTGATTACAGAGGCCCCAGTGTGAATCAACAAACACAATATCAATATCAATATCAGACATCTGATGACACCTGTTACAGCTTGCGGCTGGCTTGGATAGAAAATACTCCACAAATCCAACAGTCGGTGAGCAGATGGAGTTGATTGAGACATTTCTTTAGTCAATAAAACCTGGTGTGGACACTTAGTTAGCCTTATATATTTAGTCCTACTTTTGGAAAGCTACACCTTGGTCATATTTGTGACCACACATGGAATGATGTGAGCACGCTGTGTACTGATTGTATACCACGTACGGACTATTTCCTTTGAAGGGTTTGTCTTTGTTGATGTATTTTCTTAATTTGTGTAAACCCATAAATTATACTTCTCCTCAGTTTTTGCTGTTTTCAGGATGTTTTCCACATTTATTTACCTAATAAATCCCCAAACTTTTTCCAGGTTTAAATTTTGTAATAAGCAAATCAACCTTTGCAACTACTATGCCATTGTAAACAAAATTTTGAACATAAGTGTAAGTGTGGACTGACGAACTAACTTAAACAATCACAACAAACACCCAGCAGTATCTTCAACTTTTGTTTGTTATAATTTATATTTTCCAGCACATTACCAGGACTTCATGTGTACAGACTACATTTGTCTGCATCGTGATGATGACTCGAGTGAGTTGCTGCCTCTAGGCTAACAAACGTTAACACTGAAACAGTACACATAGCAATCCTGACTCTCTGGTTTCCTGATGATTCGAGAGCAGATTTCCAGGTTCTTCCTCGACTACGACCATTATCACACAATTCCATGACCTTTCCAATCCTTTTGGGATATTTCATCATTTTTCAAAACATTTCCAGGCCTGAAAACACGGTTTCAAATTCCAAGACTTCTCCCTGAATTTCACCGGGCATAGACACGCTGTGTTATTGACGTTTTTTGAACAGGTGCCCACACAATAATATTTGTCCGCAGTGTTTGCAGACTGGGCAGTTGTACTGGAATTATTCAGCGGTCCAAGGGGTTTAGAAGGCTTCTGTATACGGGCTCCAGGATTCTGTGGACCAACTGTCCGGGCAGACAGAGTGGGTATTGTGGATCTAGGTGAGTAATAACACTTGTGACTTACTCACACGCCTCAGCCTGGCCTCCATCCAGCCCCGTGCATCAACACTGTCCTGTGGGAAAACTCAGACCAAGAAAAAAGAGACTGCAATATTCATCTTTGTGAAGCCGTTTCTGAGTGTGAATACATATGTGGTTTAGATAGAGCTCACTCTCTCACTAAGGATGAATAATGGAATAAATTGTGAAAACAATGTATAGCATTGACTATCAACATGTTTTTTTTTCATTATTCCAATAATTGTTTTTGTTTTTTTGCAGAACAGCCACATAGCAGAGAGGAATAAATGAAATGTCTTGATGAAGGTAGTAGGTCAAACATACAGTATTTCCATGATCTTGGCTGTGTTACATTTAATTTGGGAGAATCTGAGGGGAGAGTGTGGCGCTCATATGGTCTCAGTAGGCCGGCAGATAATCCTTTCACTCATATCCGTAGGACAGAACGACACACACATGCTAGCACACACGCATGCCAGGTGACACCGTAAACAGAGTCAAAGGAGACATATTACATCATTTCCTCCCTCGTCTCGTATCGCTCCTCTATGAATATTTAGCCCAGCAGAGATTTTTTAAAATGATAATGTGGGTGAAAACGATTTACTCACAGCTGACTCACTGTACTTATGGCACCACATAGCAGCCCAGACGCTCAATTGCATCCACAATAACAGACAGAGAATAAATATTACACATATCATAGTAAAAACACAAGTGACAAAATATATCATTTTTGTTTGATGTGGCAGTTTTCTTAATATTATTCAGCTATATTATTATTATCACTTATATGTCATTATTCAGCTAAAATGAAGCTGCAAAAATAGGCAAATCAATTTCAACAAAAGGGTATAAAATTCCTATTTAGGCATACAGTGTTGATTTTTTTGAGAGACTGTGTGTGTGTGTGTGTGTGTGTGCGTCTATATGCTTACAATTACAGCAAGTGCTCGTTTGTTGTGACTGGTGGATGAAGACGTGTCCGAGCTTATTGCCATGCCACTAGAAACAACCTCCATCCTTCACCTAAACCAAGTCTCCACCCAGAACACACACACACACACACACACATATTTCACATGTAGCCAGGGTACCCGTTACTGTGGTAACAGGTCTCCCATCAGTCTAAGTCATCACTGAAACCAGCATAAAAGCTGTGTTGTTTTGGAGCTGCATTGATGCTTAAAAGAGGATGGAGACGGCTGTCTGTCCATCTAATGTTACAGGTGTTGGGTAGAAGTTTATTTTCCTCACCTACAGCATTCACCGGCGCCAAACAGGGCGTAAACTCTGACATCAGAACAGGTGCACACAGAGCATTCTTCCCTCCCAAAATTTACCACAGGAAAAAAGACTGTTTGAATTGGTCTTCATCAGTGCATCCGTGTTTAATCATTTTGATTTGAATTTTCACAGTTTATTCAACCCCATGGAGAAATTCATCCTCTGCATTTGACCCATACAGCCTTGGTCAATGGCAATGGCAGGAGCATTAACCTATTTGCCCTATTGTAGGGTTATTTCTGAAAGGCAGTTTCAGTGGGGAAGCCATTTGGGGAGGGCTGTATCCGTATTTAAAGATACTGGATGAAATCAAGAGATTCTGGACAGGGATTACTTTCAAAAATCAAAATAGCTCCACAAACCATTTTATTGCTTCGTTATTTTTTATTGTAGTCAACACCATTTCAACCCAATAGGTGGTTCTCAAGTATTTAACCGAACTATGGCTGATTTCAAGCATAAATGTTTCCGCTGTGTTTATAAAGAGTATGAATGTAATTACTTTGCAGTTGGTTAAGAAACTTGTTTGAGCAGAAACCTTCCTGTTTACTTTATGCTTAATTCATTGTGAGAATAGCTGAAATTCTTTTGTAATGCATGAAGTTAAATAGTTTAGTTTTTGGAATGCACATGTACATTCCTGTCATTTGTTTGAATAAGTCACAGTGGGGCATTTCAGCACATTTCAGACTTCGAGCCCTCTCACTGACTTGAATGAATCGTCTGTTCCCAACAGGTTCAGCTCTATTAGGCTCTGCTCCAGTTCTCCTCCCCATGTCCATCTTCTGCCACATTGTCCTGTAGTCTATACAGCTCAAGTGTCCAACTGCCCTCTGTCTGACCCCTCTCTACCACTTTGTATGGCTCATAAACCTCTACACTTCCCACCCCCCCGCAAGTATCACCGCCCTCCCAGCACCCAGCACCACCGTGGGTACAACGCTGGCCTCAGCCACTCCAACACAACCGAGTGACCAAACTCAATTACATGTCCCAT